>JAQQSZ010017934.1:0-10688 GCA_028646595.1 Phalanger gymnotis | reverse complement strand
CTGGGGGCTGGGAGCTCCGTGTGGGACAGACTTTACCCAGAGACCATCCAGGCTCTCCTGGGCTGGAGCCCTGCTTCCCTCTGCCACTTTGTGGGTTCTGCAGCTCTAGAATTGGTTCAGAGCCATTTTTTATAGGTTTTTGGAGGGACTTGTTGGGAAGCTCACGCCAGTCACTGCTTCCCAGCCGCCATCTTGGCTCTGCCCCCTCTAATTTTCCTCTTTACAACCCCATTTTTTAGCATGGTGCCACATATGAAGTAGGCACTTTGGAAATACTTGTCGGATTGTATTGAACATGTTCCTCCCTCGACCCTACCTCAAATTAGCACATGCACACTCTGAATCCCTTTATGCAACACCTAACCCCGTGTGCTCCCCAGAAAAACTACAAGGGAGTTAGAACTATGCCAACCAGATATCTTACATCTTCCATGTCTTTGCCACCAAGGTCCCAGAAGGGTAGAATCACTCAATTGGAACTAGCACTGAGATTAAAAGCCCATTCCATCCTTCAGGCTGGATGTAGGCTGGAAGCACTAACTTTTGAATTTTTCCTTCTCAATTAGGTTCCTGCTTCCACAAATCAAAATTCCCTTTGGTGACAAACTCAGCTCTCCTGAAAATTTGTATGGAGGAGGGGCAAACCAGCAACCAATGAGAGGTATTAGAAACTGTTAAATTGCCTGGACAGCTACGGCTGAAGAACCCCCAATAAAAGAATGAAATGACTCAGCAACTAATATCCCATCAATCTATGAATTAATCTCATCCTCAGCAACAAACCCCGGTTCTCTGTCCTCCTCTCTTCACACGCTGCTCTCAGCATGCCCTGTCACAAACTCCTAGTGGACAGCTTGCCAACAAGCCCTACACCACCTGTTGCTAGCATCAAAAAACAAGAACAAGAAAAACTTCCCTGTTGCTCCTTCATGGCTCCAGAGAAGTCAAGCCCCACAGGCAGACACAAGGCCACTTTCTGAACATCCCGATCAATGAGGTTCAGTAAGATCCAGACTTATCTAAGATCGTATTCGGCCAGATTAAGCTCATTGCCGTTTTTTCCCCATGCTGGTAGATCAGAAGATTTATCAGTCCAGCTCAGATCTCACCTTCTTCTCATTTCCCCAAGCTACCATTGCTCTTACCCCTCCTCAGCTTAATCTATATGCATACATGTGTAGGTAGATACTTAATATTATTTGATTTGATTTATTGCTATTGACCTGATATACCCAGACTTAAGCAAAGTTCTTGCTAAAGTCTCTCATGCCATCCTAATGGACAAGATGGAGAGATGTGGGCTAGGTGACATACGGTTAACTGTATTCAGGATGGCTTAAGTGACCAGATCCAAAAAGCAATCGTTAGTCGGTTTTGTTAATTTAGATGAAAGCCTCTAACAGAGTGCTCCAGGATCTGTACTGTTCTAAATTTTTATCAGTTATTTCATTGAAGACCTAGAAGACATGCTCATCAAATCAGATGATGGCATGAGGCTGGAAAGGACACATCGCACGCTAGAAGGATGTGCTGAATCCCATAAAATGCAACATAAATATCAATGTAGAGTCCTTCACTTTGGTTGAAACATTAGCTTTACAAGACCGAAATAGGTGTGTGAGATTTGTCTTAATATGAATCAACCAAACCTCAGACAGGGGAAAAAAATACCTGATGTGATCATCTGATACAGTCATTTTACGGGCCTGGAAAAAGAAGAACATTACGCGTGAAAATTCTTATGTCTTACAGACCGATGTATTTTTTTATTGTCTCCTCTTCTCCCCGCCGTTTCAACGTGCTATTTTTTTTCACTGCTTGTCCTGGATCTCCTTGGTCCTTTCCCTTTCCTCCTTTCCCTTTGGCTGGTTTCTTCTCCTTTCCAGCAGCCTTGCCTTTTCCTCTTTCTTTGTCTTTTTCTGCCTTCAGTTTGTCTTCCAGTGCCTGGAAAGAGAGAATGTGGTCGTTGTCACATTGGGGAGAACCAATACCAACAAGGTTCTTACCCAGAGTGCTCTCTGAACACAGAGCTAGGGAACTACAGGAAGAAGAAGTCATCATTCGCTCAGTGATTACCAAGCTCTGACACAGCACCGTCTGCTTTCCAAAGCACTTTCCTCTAAATGATCATCTCAGGTATTAATTTAATACCGATTTAATTATATTCTATATTATGTAGACATATATAATATAATGTATGAAATATTATTTATAATATGCATATATGGCATATTTATATGGTACATGTAGTATAATTATAATATATTATGTTATATATAGCAGATTTGGTATTATATAGAGTAAGTTACATAATTATATATTTTTGTTATTTAGTTGTTTTCAATCGTGTCTGACTCTTTGTGACCCCATCTGGGGTTTTCTTGGCAGAGATGCTGGAGTGGTTTGCTACTTTCTTCTCAAACTCGTTTGACAGATGAGGAAATTGAGACAAACAGGATCAAGTGACTTGCCCAGGATCACACAGCTGGTAAGCTGAAGCTGGATTTGAGCTCAGGTCTCCATGACGCCAGGCCCAGCACTCCATCTACTGTGCCATCTAGCTGCCTGTAATTATACATAATCAAATCTAATTACATAGAATATTATATACTTATATAATACCTTATATGATATAATTAATATAAAAGGTAATAATATGAGCATTATTTTCATCATCTGTTTAAGAGGTTAAGATAATATTTATTTAATGCTTTTTAGGTATACAAGTCATTTTACATGTAGCATGTCCTTTGAGCTTTACAGCAACACTGTAATATAGGTGCTGTTATTTTCATTCTCATTTTACAGCTTTGCAAAGAGGCTGAGAAGGGGTAAATGACTCACCTAGGTTAACACAATCACTAAGTGTCTGAGAAGAGATTTAAAGTCAAGTCTTTCTGACGTGAAATCCAGAACTATCCACTATGCCACTAACCTGGCATCAAATAGTTACCAAGCGTCAGGGTCGTCTCTCAAATAAACTTTAAGTACGATTTGAATTGCAGGGTCAAGAGAGTGGGGATAAGAAGGTCAATTAGGAAGCTACTGCAATCACCCAGATGGGAGACAGGGCAGCTTGGGGATGCCATAGGGGACAGAGTGCTGGGTGTGGCATCAGGGAGACTCCTCTTCCCGAGTTCAAATCTGGCCTCAGACACATACTGTGGGACCCTGGGCAAGTCACTTCACTCTGTTTGCCTCAGTTTCCTCATCTGTAAAATTAGCTGGAGAGGGAAATGGGAAACCACTCCAGTATCTTTGCCAAGAAAACCCCCCATGGGGTCACCAAGAGTGGGACATGACTAAACAAGACTGGGCAGGGGTTAATGACTTTAACCTTAGTCTACCACACATATATGCCCTTCCCCCTATATATACACCTCCTGACTCTCTAAGGTACTCATTCCCTTTTAGGATCTGATATATTTAATTTTGCATTTTATTACATGCTGTCTTGTAACTAATGGTCCCATTTGCATAAACCTCGTAGGTACAAGGTAATTGTGAAGTAGGCAGTTCTTTCTTGATGGTCTAGCCTCTTTCCTTTCAGACTATATTTCCTCCCATCCTGCTGCTCCTACCCGCTTCCCAATATCTATTTTGTGTTCTATTATCTATCTGTACTCATAAACCTTTCTCCGATGTTGTCTTATAGTTTTACCTCTGAGGAGGGCTAACTTTCTGAATTTAAAAGACCACTTGAGATGGCACTAGAATAGAAATTTTTAAAAGTCTTATAGTGAAAAGATGCATCTTTTATCAAGTAGGCATAAATAAGAGTAAAGATCCGTGTTAGCTCATTTTGAAAACAATATTTGCCACTGCCAAAATAATTTGAGAAAATAAATTTTGATATTTTTGAAAGGCATGTGGCTAACACAATGAATATCCATAGCATAGAAACTGGGATTTTCTCTTAAATAGATACAAGGGTTTGTCATTCAGATGCTCAATTGTTTGATTTTGCATTAAGGCTACCAAACTCAAGTAGGAAAATGACAACTTTGATTTCTATTACAGCTATAGCCTCTGCTTTGTAACATCTTGTCAATGATATATGCCTCTAAAATACCCAACTATTGGTATATACAATTTAAAATAAAAACCCATCAGGGAAGTTATGCTCACTATTATATATTTTTCTCTGTTACATAGTAGACATTTTGAAAGTAGAATTAGAAATTCTGAAAAATGAAATGGAAATATCACTTGATTAATCTAAAGTGAGAATTATTGGATGAAATGCATCAAGATCTCATGATATTAGTCTGAAGTGGAAAGAGACAAACATTGACATAAAATTTTAGTTTGTAGTCAACAAAAGTATCTCAACTGAAAAATGCCCACCCTGCAAGCCTGAAATCATCTGAACACTATTGGTATAGCACAAGTTGAAGAGCTTCTGAATAAAAAGGTTTTGTAATTTGTCACACACTGCTCAGTATTTTGGAGGATTAGGCAATTCAGTTTACATGTGTTAAATGATACATAATTTTTATGATACAGTACTTAGTTTCCATTCTTATCACAGAGCACAGGGTAGTTTCAGTAAGCAATGCTTCAGTGTTCCTCTGTGTTGTTCCATTTCCCATTGTATAATGATTCTAATTCATTGGATGACAGTGTAACTGAAGGTTTCTTATGTCACTCCAGGTTCAAGAGAATTCTGTCCAACAACACTCAGATTGGCAAATTTTATTTTCCAAATGTTTACTAGAAAAAGACTGTGGATGAGTTCAAATAATTTCTTGAAAGATATCTAAATATATTATCCTTCTCTTCTTCCTCTTTCTCCTCCCCTTCATCGTCCTCCTCCTCCTTCTCCTTCTTGTTTGTCCTTTGTACTCAAAGAGGGCCAAAATGACATCACATCATCAGGGTCAATATACAATGTGTCCGGCAGCTTTGGTGGGCAGTGTCAGCCATTGCAACTACAACTAATCCATATGGAGGAGAGAAGATACACGCTTCAGCCCACTGTAATCTAGGTTGATGTTGAGAAATGCAAACTCTTCTTTCATCAGAGTAGTACTAGTTCTGAACCGTGAGAGTTTTTTTGCTTTGATTTTGCTTTGATGTGTTGTAACAAAATTTTGATGCAGCTAGGTGGTTCAGTAGATAGAGTGCTGGGCCTGGAGTCAGAAAGACCAGGGTTCAAATCTGACCTCAGACACTTACTAGATGTGTGACCCTGAGCATGTCACTTAACCCTTAAGGGCCTGAATAAAACTGAAGGAGGAAATGGTAACCACTCTAGTATCTTTGCCAAGAAAACTCCATGGACTAATGGGGTCATGAAGAGTTGGACAAGACTGGGTGACTGAACAACAATAATAAGCACATTTCTTGAGGTTATTCCAGAAGCGCTTGGCCCCTGTTCTTCTTGCAGTGGTCCAAAGGAAGGATTCTGCGTTGAGGATCTCAAAGAACCACTGTCAGAATCCTCCTGACTTTGAACAAGCATCAAACTGATCTGACTTTTTTTTTTCATTCCAATAGTATGGTGTTTTCCGCATTTGGAATGCTCTCTGGTGTTTCTGTTGCCAAGTTCAACTCTGCCTGGTTCTGGTGATTTTTTTTTGCATATTAAATAAGATAGTGTTTTTCAGAATGTGGAGGCACAATCATTCCATTAGCTACTTCAATTTGACTTCTATGTGTATAGACAAGTGGTTCTTGGTGTGCTAGATGGTTTGAGAACTGGACTGAACTTTACACAATCCATGAATCTACTTGAATCTTTCAACTCTTCTGGAGTGTAGTCAGATGAAAGTTTCTATGTGCCTTAATTGCTCACAAGAAAGAATAATACTGTGTTATGTGCAAAAATAAGTTGAGGATCACCAATATAAAGCCATAGAGCCATAGAATGACCTTAGCTGGGGAGGGAGAAGGGAGGGGAGGGAGGGATTTAAAGATTATTTTGTCAAATCTCTCCATTTTACAGATGACTGAAATAGCATAATATACCAGGTATAAAGGGTGCTGGATTTGGAGTTAAGACTTGAGTTGTATTCCTTAGTCTTCCATGTATGATCTATATGACTCTGGGCAAGTCCCCAGATCTTCCAGGCTCCAAGGGCAATACTTTCCACTTCTCCACACTGCCTCTCATATTTTCTTCCTTTCTGTCTTTAATTAAAGGACACTACAACTTAAGTTACAAACAAAAATGCTGCCACTTTCTTGCCTTTTTGGTTTCTCTGATCGCACAGCTCTTCCCATGCACAAGCCAAGGTGGGTTTCCCTCTGAAAATTGATAAAAGTTGCAGATTAAAGAATTGGAATGAGCAGCCTCTCTCTGATATGCTTTGGAGGTAGTTTTTTATCTCAAGTATAGAAACTGAGGCACAGGCAGGTTGATCTGGAGTTTATTCAAAGTAACACAATTAGCATTTGGGAGAGACATAAAACTCAGATTGCAGGACTCCCAGGGGGAAAAATACAAGATCGACTAAAATATTTATTTTAAAATTATTTCCCCCTTATCAGTTATTTTATAGAAAGCAATTTAAAATAAATTCACATTTAGTGAAAGTATGTTGAAACTGACAACCATCAAGAGACAAGGAAAATGTGTACTCTAAGCCAGGGAGATGAACAAGCGGATTTATTGACTGGAGAAAGGTAGAGACAAGACAGCAAATAAAGTCTGAGAAGTGGCTGGCTAATACTCCAGATTTCAGGGTGTGTGAAAAGTAAAATGGGCAATAAGGTTGGAAAAAGTAATTGGAATTGGTCTGTGGAGAGCCTTAAAGGCCAGGCTAAGGACTCTCTATTTTATCTAAGGTGCCATTGAAGGCTTTTTAGTAGGTAAGTAATGTGGTTGGCCTTGTACATTAGGAATTTTTGAGGGAAGCTTTGTAAACATTTCTATAAAAGTTGACATTTTCTGTACAATTCAGTCTTTTAGAGCTACCTAAAACACCACAAAGTTAAGTGACTTGTCCAGGATCACCCAGTCTGTATTGGTCAGATGTAGGTCTTGAACGCACGACTTTGTGGCTATGAGGTCAGCTCTTTATCCATTATAACACACTGTTCCTCACAACCAACATAGGAGTAAACTCAAAACTTTAACTGAAATTCTATTGCTTTAGCTGGCTTATCTAACTATATTAAATTTATTTGATCATGGAATAAGTAAATAGAGATTGCAAAAATCAAGTCAAAGTTGGCTTTAAGCAAGAATCGTACAAATGGTTGTTTGTCTGTGTTGTCCTACTAATCAGGAAATAAGAAGGGGGAGGGGGCTGCAGACTCACAGTGGGAAGGAAATGGAGATAAAGTAGATGATACAAAGCCCACCAGGAAGAGGAAAGCATGCTTCCTATTATGCCAGACATCAAAGCAAGAAGCCACTGCCCTCTTCCAAAATGCACACTCAAAAAGAGGGGGAGAGGAACCAAGGAGAAAAGAGAGATACCCACTTGTGAGCCATAAACAACACTCACTGCATTAAAAAAATCAGTAAATAAAGGAAAGGATGTCATGACACGTAATCTGCAGCTGCTGAGCCCTCTTCAAGTATACCACTCCTCCATGATGTCATTAGGGTTGTTTCTCCCAAACCCCAGTCCTCCACATCTGGTAAGTACAGTCTGTGTATGTGTATGAATGGATTAATATCATGTTATGAATGAACCTCTGTGTAGGCCATTGTATGTGGGCATGTGTATTAGCACTAGATCTATGAAACTTCTTAACCAGAAGACTCTTGGAAGCTAATAAATCTTTAAAAAAGGAACTCTGGATTTTTTTTGTCCTAATCCTCCCTCTTTTTTTGACCTCATAGATCTAGGAGCCTTGGAGTTTTGTTAATTATGATACTTCTCCAAATTTCTACCCTCCTGAATGCTTGGTACTGTCATTCTGGCCTTCAGTAAGTTGGCTCCCAACTATAGTGCCAGACCTAAGCCTTGATCTTTCTTTCCCTATCCTAGCTCTACTAATAGTGGACCTATATCAACAACAGCAACATCATTATTAATAACCACCACTCACCTTTCTATAGTGTAATGTTAGAGCTCTTTCCTCACCGCTCTGTGAGTTGGCAGCTCCAGTGTTATTATCTCTCCCCCTCCCTACCCGCATCTACCTACATCCATTCATAAATGAGAAAGTTGAATGGTTAAGTGATTTTGCCTGTGGTTTCAAAGCTGGTAAGGGGCAGAACTGGGTCTTGAACCCACTTCCAACTTTAGGGCCAATGCTTTTTCTACTCTGAACTCCTACACTTCATGATACAGCAGCTGTGACTATTCTGTGGCATGAAGATGCAGCTATTTTTATTTTTCAAATTCATGCATTCAATTGAGTCTTTCCAAAAATTTATCATAAACTCTAATTAATTATCCAGAATTTCATTTAATTTTTATTAAAATATTGTTATATCTATTTTACAGATGAACAAAATAGGCATCTCTGGTAATGGTTTATTATTTTTTCTCCTTAGTCCTATTTTTATAGCTTACTCAGGCCTGGGAATCATGATAGTAATATCCTGGCCTCAGTAATCCATGCAAAAAGGGGGACTCTACCCCTTTTCTGAAAAATTCCAACCAGTTAGTGAAGCAAGTTATTCTTTTCCTGAAATCATGCTAGTCCCCTTAAACTATAAAGTCCCTTGCCCTTCCTTTGGCTGATTTCTTAAAAAGTTTCTAAAAATTTTAACCACAACTGAATCAAAACTAACCAGTCTGTAATTTCCTGGCATGTCCCTATGGCTTTTCTTTTCAAACAAATGAAAGAAAAAGATTTAAAAAAATGGCATTATGTTGGCTAGTTTCCAGTCTTCGGGGGTTTCCACTGAACCAAGTTGGAAAATGTCTGGGAAAGTGGCTCTCATTTCTCTTCCAACTTCCTTTTGTGGAGACTCTGGGTCATTCATGGCTATAGTTGTGATGTATTATTATCAAATTGCAGTACTCTGAGTGGCTGAAGAAATGACTATCAGCACCCTCCCTCCACCCCATCACCCCTCTTCTCTGTTGTCTTTCTTTGTCTCTAAATCAGTCAAACACATGGTACTGGAGCAGGCCAGAGAAGGAACTCTTCGCCCTTTCTAAAGAGACATGGTTTCTAAAAACAGTAAAGTGAGAGTTGGATCCTTGGCTCATAGAGTCAGAGCTGAAAGGGACCTCAAAAATCAGCTAGCTCTTTCTACTTTCTCATTTTACATATGAGGAAACCAAGTCTCATAGATATGAAAGTGAAATACATAAGGTCACATAGGCAGGAATAGATGTGAGATGTAAACGAAGGTCTTCTGAATCCAAATTGAGCATCTTTGCCACTGCACCACTGTTTCAGCTTGGGTTCTTTGGTGAAATTTACTAACTATAATGCAAAACAATTAGTATTAATTTATCTCTTTCCCTAAAGACCATTAATTAATATGTGAGTGTTCTGAATTCACTGCATAAAAAAAGTGTAAGTCTATTCCAACTCAACAAGCATTTATTGTGTGTGTCTATGTGTGTCTGTACATACATGTATATGTATGTCTACCTATATGTATGTGTGTATATACACTCACTTATATAGTCCCTTACAAACACACACACACACACACACACACAAACATATATACACACATGCAACTATATTCCTAACTATGTTCAGTGTGGCATTATTACGTAAAACAACCAATTGCTTGTGGATGTTCCCACTTTCTTTTGCTGGTTTAATTCCTTTTCCAAGTTAAATTCTTAGATGAAGTTAAATATTTTAGAACACGTTTAAGGGCTATGTTTTTTGACATCCAAATATTAATATATAAGCTGAAGTAAAAAGGAACTGACATTGTAGGAAAAACACATTACCTTTAAACTATGGTTAAACTAAACATAAGGATGAAAGTAGAAAGAACACAAATAGCTCACTTAGAAAGCATGAACAATGATTGATTATCTTGGCAAGGCAAAGGTTAACTGACAAATTATCTACAAAATTCACATCTATGTGATGTTGATACCTATTCATGTATGTGCTGTCTTTCCATTACGAAATTCATACTGCAGTAAAACTGAACTCAGTTGAAACAACAGGGGGAAAAGGCCAAATACGATGTAGGATTTGAACCCGGATCTTCAACCTAACTTTCTCCCCTTGCACCACAGTTCCTCATGTAGCTTCCATCATTTAAATGTTAGGAAGTTCATTTACTGGGTAATGGCTAATTACAATCGGATTTCATCAGTTTGCTTTGCACTGACTCATATGGTTGTGACTTAAGGCTTGGGGCCAACGCTTTACAGCATTTGTCTAATAAAGACATCGTGTCTGATTGTGTAATTATCTTCTCACAAAGTTCTGTCCCTATCAAAAACTCATTTACTATATCTAAAGCTCAAGGCTGGCATTCTTCGAGCTCATACAGTTTTATTCTAATAACTGTATCAAGTGTTCTCATTTATATAATGTTACAAAGTTTTACAGTATCTCCTTTGGTGTTCATAACAACTCTGTTAAGTAGGTAGTGCGATTTTACTAATCCCATTTTTTTAAAATTTTTTTTAAATTTTTTTAAATTTATTTTTGACATGTTTGGTTTTCAGCATTGATTTTCACAGGCGTTTGAATTACAAATTTTCTCCCCATTTCTTCCCCCCCCACTCCAAGATGGCGTAGACTCTGGTTGCTCTGTTCCCCAGTCTGCCCTCCCCTCCGTCACCCCATTCCCCTCC
>JAQQSZ010017933.1:0-10688 GCA_028646595.1 Phalanger gymnotis | reverse complement strand
GGTTGGTTCGCTAATTTGTTGCTCTGGGCCCTGAATAAATTTTTGGATGCCTTCTGCTTGGAGAATTCTGTATACCCATCGATTTCGAACCATTCTGATATTTATATGATCCTTTTTGAGATCATAAATTCGGCATTCCTACTACACATATGGACTAAAGTTCTCTCACTCTAAATCCAGATTTGTTTTCTTTTCCCTATGCCTTCATTTGTTTAGCCTATGTGATGAAAAGTTGGATGATCCCCAGGATTCTAAAGTGTTTTTACTGATCACCCTTGATTTTTCTACAATTCCAGAATAAGAATTGGGGTCATTTTTGGTCCAATCATGGCATTATGCTTTGTATTTCCATAATGGAGGGTAAGAAAAAAGAAATTATGGAATGAGAATAGTTGTTCTTTCAACTACTCATGACACTTTAGAAAGAGAAGCTTCTTGTGCCTTAAGATATTTTCAGATATTTTCTTGTGAATTCATCTTACACCTTGATTTGGCCTCAGTGCCTTTAGTCATACATACTGAAACCTAAGCAGGAGGGCCAAAGTTTTCCTGCTTACAAACTGCTCCTTCTTCTGTCCATTTGGGAAGGTACACTACTTCCCAAATGTTCTTCTTCTAATATGTTTATTTGTCTTCATAGTTCTTTGTTAATATCTTTGGCATTGAATATACTGTAAAGAACTGATTAGAGGATCAAGAAGGCACCATTGTCCAGCTGAAATTGAGACTCATCTTTGGAGATATTCTCTTTAATTTCCAAGAGCAGAACCCTATTCTTCCACTGTTCTTGAGTAGTTGTCAAAACATTGCTGCCATCAGCTGTACCCTCTGTCCTCTCATTTGCAATTTTCTCACCCACCTTGAACAGGAAAAGGTGAAGTATTTAAGAAATACACATTTAAGGACAATTTTACCTAATAATAATAATAATAATGATAGCATTTATGTAGCCTTTTAAGGTTTGTGAAGCACTTTACAAGTATTTTCTCATTTTATTCTCACAAGAAGTCCAAGCTGTAGGCTTTATTAACCTTATTTCATAGATGACAAAGTGAGGCAAATAGAGGTTAAGTCACTTGTCCATCACGCAAAACAATTCCTTGACCTAAAGGATTTTACATTCTAATACAGAAAAAGCACACAGGAATAGAGGAGCTATGGCATCAGAGGAAATGGCTAGGGATGGGGGTGTTGTGGAAGCTTGGAAGCCTGTAAAACAGGCAAAGATGGCCTATTGAGGTGAAGGCTGCTTTCAGGGGTAGAGAGAAAATTTTCAGGGAGATAGAAGTAGAGATGATTCATGCATTATACTGAAGGTGGCATAGCACGTAGGAAATGGCTGAGAAATGCTGAAGATGCCTTGGACTGAGAATAGATCAAGCCCTCTCCTACCAGATGTGAACAAATAATGGAGTCATTGAAATATACAGCAGTATAGTTCTTCTTTCCAAATGCAACCAACATAGGAACTAATCAGTTCTAAGAGATACAGGTCATGAAGAAGAAAATTAATTTCTGTTCATTCCAAACTTAACATGTTGTAGAAGAAGCATGTCTGTTGAGCTTGCCCAGAATAGGAAACACACTTAGGACAACAAGGCAATGATGAGAAAATGCTGTTGCTAACCCAGGACCTATGACAGAGAGAGGGAAAGATAATTATCAATCACCCAGCTTTCAACCCTCTTTTTTTTATCCCAGTTTCTATTTCTAGGAATATCTTTTGATCATAACTTGTTCATCAATGGCTCAGTCATGATCCACTTGACATTACTATTTTTACTGGATCTACTTTGTTGTTTCAGTCACTGACTTCAAGGCCAAAGTTAAGCAAACAGTTGAATTGGGTTACTAAAAGTGTGGCAAAATTAAAAGGCATTAGCCACTTGGATCATGGGTTTAAATATTCCAAAACATTTCTCATCTACAAATGCCCCCTTCAGCTTGAAATCTATTATCAGTTACTTCAGTCTTAAGAGCCGATCTTTGAGAGACACCAGAGGAATAACTGTTACTCATGTACTGTCCATGCCCCTCTCCCTTGGGCAAAGAAAGTGCCATTAGCAGTCACTCATGATCCTTACTATGAGCAGGTGACCAGCTTGAAAAGCATGACAATAGTTGTTTTGACAGTAGGGAAATAGTGTCTTGGAACTGGCCTTTTTCATTTGCTTTATTGTTACTTCTTGCTTCCAAGAAACGTAAGAGGTATATTGTGAATTATACAGCTACTCTGCTCCTGCAATTGTCTTTGTAAGATGAGGGTTCAGTTACTTTAGCTATGTAGTGATGTCATGCTCTAGTTAGGAAAAGAACACATCAAATCCATTCCCAGGTATGGGTAAAAGTATCTCCTAAGCATATCAGTTGGACATAACTCACAGGGGGAAGGATGAAGAGAAAGAATATGATAACCTCATCTCCCCATAATTACTACCACTATTTTGCTGAATTTTTCTCTTTCATAACATCTCTAGCCACTGTACCTTACCTTTTACATAAAACTCTGCTATTTCTCCTTTGCCCTAATAATAGTATAGTTTTTATTATAATTATTCATAGAATATGTTTAGTTTCCCAAAAAGACTGCATTCTCCTTGCATGTAGAACCCCTGCAATAACCTTTTTTTATACCTCCCCACCTCCTAGTCCTGTGCTTTGCTCATACATATTAAAATCACATCTTCCCAATAAAGGTAGGATGGCAGGATTGGGGATGATATATACTAGTAATCACTGAGGATGAAGAATAAAACCTAAGGGGCTAAGAAAGAAGTGGCAAGATGCTTGCAGGATCAAAGATTCAGTCTGGGTAAGGGTCAGTCCTAGATCAGGAGAAAATATACAGGGAGAGTCACAAATTCCCTGCCCCTCTGGCTCAATCAGTCCTCTTAAAACTGCCCATTTAATCACAGTGGTATTTGCACTGTACCCTTGCTTTATTCAAAGTTCTGTCCCTGCCAATTAGGTACATGCATAAGGATCTCTTTTTTTTGCTCCCACAAAGCAGAGGAGCTATGAAACTTAAGGAATGAATAGATGGATGAAAAAAATTAACCATTTATTTTGTTCCAAGCAGTGTTCTAAACATTAATAATACAAGTGGAAAAGTAAAACAATTCCTGCTCTCAAGGAACTCACATCCTAATAGGGAGAGACAACATATAAAGAAGGTGAAGGCTTCAGGCAAAGAAAAATGTCCAAGCATTTAGAGATTGTAGTGCAAGGGTAAAGGTAAAGTTTGCATTCATTTCTATCGTTGTTGTTATTCAGTTGTTTCAAGTCATGTCTGACTCCTCATGACCCCATTTGGGGTTTTCTTGACAGAGATACTGGAGTGGTTTGCCATTTCCTTCTTCAGTTTATTTTACAGATGAGGAAACTGACACGAACAGGGTTAAGTGACTTGTCTAGGGTTGCACAGATAGTAAGCATCTAAGGCCAGATTTGAACTCAGGAAGAGGAGTCTTACTGACTCCTATCTCTATGCACTGTGACACTGTAGTCCTTGGGAATAGGCACTCGGCACCTAATAAATGCTTTCTGCTCATTTAAAATGATGACTAATGAGTGATAAGCATTTGGATCCTTCATCAGCATTCAAAAGCATGAGTATCTTTCCACTATTTCCTCCTTCACTTCTGAATATCTCTGTGATACAAAAATGGACTTTAGTTCTAATTTTCTACTCTTCTCAATTCTGCCATTATTCAAGGGCATCCACTTCATCATATTGATATTATTTTCTATTCCTTTGGACTTTCCCACTTGCTGTTATTTATGTACTTTGTTATTTGCAAGAGTTGGGTAGACACCAAAGGTGGATTAGCAGCCTTAAAAGGCTTGGCAAACCCTTACAGCAGAGGTGCTAGTCTCCCTGAACACCCAATATATGCCAAGGGGGTTGTTTACCCCAAACATATAAAGACTTCCCCTAGTGAGGGGAAGAGGTAGATGAGGACAATTTGTTCCAATAGCCATGAAGGTCCCTGAAGTAGGTGCTGTGGAGCACTTAGAGTTTGGTCAGACATTAAAGGCCATTGCCAATCATCTTGACTTTTGTCTTGCCACTAGACTTCAATGATTGGAAGAGAGATTGAGGCTGATGACTTTGTTTAACTCTGACTCACTGGAATACAATTCACACTCGAGTCAAGACATCAGCCATTCTACCCCAATACTGTGATATCATTGGTCCATTTAGAAAATCAAGGATGAACAACAACTCTCTTATTTGGATTTGAATTCCTCTTCTTCACCCGTTTTACATTTTATATATACTACTGACTCCTGCACAAGAACTTCTGGGATTTGTGCAAGGCAGCCTTCTAAAATGGACCTTCTAAAAGAAATAGTTTAAGAGAAATCTAAACAGCCAAAAAAAGAAAAGAAAGAAAGGAAATGGAATATATAAAGAGGGTCATGTTGTCAATTTGAATCAGAAGATGAAATAATTATGTGGGGTTGAAGGATATGTGTCTGTTGTCTGGGTCGGGGAGGAAGGGTGAAGAGAACAAACTTTAAAGTGCAGCTACTTTGCAACCAAAGAACCAGCTATACAGCTAAAAAAGCCTTTTCTACAATACCTGTGAGTTTGCAGGAGATGCTTCGATCAACAAATCTAATCTATTTCACATGAGCAGAGGGAAGTAAATATATACTCCTTTAAGAGAAAACCAAATTATTCACAACTTTGGCAGTTTGAACCATTTCGAAAGAAATACATACTTTCCACTTGAATTTAATTGTTTGATAAAAATATCACTCCATGAGCTGCTTTGAATGTAGAGTAATTTTTATGGTGTTTTGTTTTATGTTATTTCTTCTACAGGTGGCAAAATAGTACAGCATTCTCCCAAAGAAATAACTCGACCTTTTCATGTTCCTTAATTATATTAAAATGGTTCAAACCCTTTTACAAAATGGCATTTTTTGAAGAAATTCAACTATTCAGTAAACATTTATTGCAACCCTGTTACTTCATGTAGCAGATATTGTGCTAGGTGCCATCCATACAGAGGATTTAAAGATGACAGAATCAAAAGTGTCATGATTCCCAGGATAATTGAAAAGAAAGTTTGAGCCTGAGCTGTGTATGATGGGGTTGTTCTAAAAAATGGGTTGGAAAACATAATAAAGAGCAATTATTTCACAAAATTGGGCATGAAAAAAGAACTGTTACAGAAGAAGCAGGTGAGGGTAAAGGGCTGGTAATGTTGGAATCTTACTCTCAACAGATCCAGGTTAAAGTAGAAATGATGTTTAAATCTGGAGGTGTGTATAGTCATCTGGACTTGTAGAGAGAGGAGAGAAGTGGAGTTGAAGGAGGGACTTTTAGAAGGATGTGTAGATTAGGAATTAGTAGGGTTTGGGGAGAGGATAAGGGAGGGACTTTTAGAGGGGTGGTATATTAAGGAACAGGAGAATAATGGGAGAAGATAAAATAATAGGGATAGGGTTAAAAAGTGAGGCTGAGAAGGATGATAGTGAGCAAAAATAAGATGGAGGGAAATTCACAAATAGTAATTATAACTTTGAATGGGAATGGGATGAACTTACCCATAAAATGGAAACAAATATCAGAATGGATTAAAAATCAGAATTCCACACTGTATTGTTTACAAGAAACACATTTAAAAATGAGCGATACAGACAAAAGTTAAAATAGAATGTCAGAGTAGAATTTATTATGCTTAAGCTGATGCAAAAAAGGCAGGGGTAGCAATTATCATCTCAGACAATTATGACTAAAATCAATTTAATTAAAAGAGATAAACAAGGCAACTACATTTTGATAAAATGTATCATAGACAATGAAGCAATACCAAAATTGAACCTGTATGTACCAAATACTATGGCATCTACATTTTTAAAAGAAAAGTTCAATGAATTACAGGTTGGGACAGATAGTAATACTATAATAGTGGAGGACTTTGAATCTAGATAAATCTAACCAATAAAATAAATAAATAAGAAAGAAACCAAAGAAGGAAGTAGAATTGTAGACAGACCAGTATGATAGATATCTAGAAAGAACTGAATGGAAATAGAAAGGAATACATCTTTTTCTCAGTGATTTATGGTACCTTTACAAAGACTGACTATATTCATATATAAAAATTTATATTTAAAAGCAGAAAAAAGAAATATTGAAAGAAAACTTTTCAGATTGTAATGCAATAAAAATTATATTTAATAAAGTATCAATTAAAAACTAATTGGAGATGAAACAACTGAATCTTAAAGAATGTGTGGGTTAAAGAACAAATTATAGAAGCAATCAGTAATTTCATTGAAGAGAATGACAATAATGACACAACATGTAAAAACCTATGCCATACAGCAAAAGCAGTGATCAGAGGAAAATGTATCTCTTTAAATGATTACATGAATAAAATAGAGAAATAACAGAACAATGACTAGGGTATGCAATTAAAAAAAAGACCCTAGAAAAAGAACAAATTAAAACAAACACTAAAATGATAATTCTAAAAAGTAAAGGTGAGATTAATAAAATTTTGTTTAAAAAAAACCATTGAATTAATAAATAAAACCATTGGCTAATTTGGCTTATAAAAAGAGAGGAAAATCAAGTCAATAGTATTAAAAATGTAAAGTCGAGAGGTCAAAAGAGACCCTAGGGAACTGAATCACTAGCAGCAGTGGTGACTCACGGACCTGTCAGTGCAGGTGGTGGTGATGGTTGGAGCTAGGTGAGAGAGAGGCACAGTCCTGTGCAGGACTTATGGTGGTGGTGGCAGCAGCTACTCCTGGGGCTATCAACCCACAGACTGAATGTTTGAATGTCACCTATTAAAACATTCCAGAGCCAAGATGGTGGTGTAATCTGTAAGTCACACTCACCCTCCCTTGACCTTGAAAAACCCAGAGAATATTACCCCAAGACAAATCCTGGAATAGTGGAGCAAGTAGAAAAATGGGATAAAGCAGTCTTTTAGCTCTAGCTCCCAAGGCTAGGGGATTAATGGGAAAGCTACCTCTTGCTGTGGCCTAAGGGGACAAGTGCATGATGGGAGGTGAGCCAGCCAGCAGCAGGCCCCACCTCCAGTGGGAGGTCCTGAACCCCAGGGTGGAGAGTCAGGCAAATGCCAACACCAGGCACACACTGCTTCCAGCTCACCACCACATAAAATGCCAGACCACTACAACATACAATTGCAAGCACCTGAGGCCCCAGCACAGAAAACCAGTAATCAGGTACCTAGCCCCCAGCACAAGAAGTCTGGGACAGTACCCCCTGGGCCCCAGAAGCAGAAATCAAATTTAAAATTCCTCCACAATAAAAAGCAAACAACATGAAAAAGGTGAATAAAATAAAAAAAAAATTAATGACAATAGAGAAATATCTTGGTGACAGAGAAGATCAAAACACAAATTCAAGAGAGGACACCATGTTCAATGTAACCACATCTGAAACCTCAAAGCAGAATATGAACTGGTCACAAGCCCAAAAAGCCTTCTTGGAAGAGCTCAAGAAGGATTTTAAAAGTTGAATAAGAAATGTAGAAGAAAGATTTAAAAATACCATTGACAAAATGGAAAAAAAAATGCACACTAAAGAAAACAACTCCTTAAAAAGTACAATTGACCAAATGGAAAAGGAGATACAAAAGCTAACTGAAGAAAACAATTCGTTAAAAATTAGAATTGGTCATCCGTTAGCTAATGACTCTATGAGACATCAAGAATCAGTAAAACAAAATCAAAATATAGGGAAAAATAGAAGAAAACATAAAATACTTCAGTGTGAAAACAACTGACCTGGAGAATAGATACGGGAGACAGAATTTAAGAATTATTAGTGTTCCTGATAGCCATGATGAAAGAAAGCATCTTTCAAAAATCTTCAAGGAAAACTGCCCTGAGGTCCTAGAACCAGAGGGTAAAATAGCCATCGAAAGAATTCACCAATCACCTCCCGAAAGAGACCCCAAACTAAAAATGCCAAGGAATATTGCAGCCAAATTCCAGAATTATCAGATTAAGGAGAAAATACTGAAAACGGCCAGAAAGAAATAATTCAAATATCATGGAACCACAGTTAGGATTACACAGGACCTTGCAGGTTCTATATTAAAAGATCAGAGACTTTGGAATTTGATATTCCATAGGGCAAAGGAGCTTGGATTACAACAAAGGATCCAACAAAATTGAGGACAGATTTTCAGGGAAGCAGATAAACATTCAATGAAATAGGGCACTTCCAGACTTTCCTGATAAAAAAGGGCTAGTTCAATGGAAAATTTGATCTTCAAATGCAGGACTCAAGAGAGGTATAAAGAGATAAACAGGAAAAAAAGCATGTTATTCAATAAAGGCAAGGTGTTTACATCCTTATATGATGATACTTGTAACTCTTGAGAATTGTATATTTATTGTGACATTTAAAAGAGATATACATTGACAGAGGGTATGGATAAAAATTCACTGATATGATAATAAAAACCTAATAAAGGCATACAAAGGGATTACAATGGGAGAAGAGGAAAGGAGGAGATAGAAAAGGGTTAATTACATCATATGAAAAGGCATAAAAATACTATAGTAGAGGGACTAAAGGGAGGGAGATGAGCATTGTTTGAATTTTGCTCGTGAAATATTTGGTTGAAGGAGAGAATAAGATAGCTAAGTACAGTTCTAACTTGCTCTACAGGCAGTAGGAGAGGAAAAGTGAAAGAAAAGGGAGGGAGTAGTTAGAAGGGAGGGAAGAAGTAGTAAGGGAAAGGGGAAAGACAAGGGAGGGGGCTGATGGAAGGAAGATTCAGAGGGGGTGGTCAAATTCAAAACTCTTTTGAGGTGGAGAAGGGAGAAGGGAGAAATAAACCCATGTATGGGGGGAGAGAGGGGAGGAAATAGGATGGGAAGAAAGACACAGATAGTAATCACAACTGTGAATGTAAATGGGATGAACTCTCCCATAAAATGGAAGCAGATAGCAGAATGGATAAAAAGCCATAATCCAACAATATGTTGTTTACAAGAAACACATTTGAAACAGAGGATGCACACAGGGTAAAGGTAAAACACTAAGAGCAGAATATATTTTGCTTCTGCTGAAGTTCAAAAGCAAGGGTAGCAGTCCTAATCTCAGACAAAGCAAAAGCAAAAATAGATCTAATCAAAATACATAAAGAAGGAAACTATATCCTGCTAAAGGGCACCATAGACAATGAAGTAATATCATTGCTAGATATGTATGCACCAAGTGGTATAGCATCCAAATTCATAGAGGACAAGTTAAGGGAGTTCCAAGAAGAAATAGACAGCAAAACTATACTAGTGATGGACCTCAACTTCCCCCTCTTGGAATTTGATAAATCTAGCCTCAAAATAAACAAGAAAGAAGTTAAGGAGGCAAACATAATTTTAGAAAAGGTAGATATGGGGGCAGAGCCAAGTTGGTGGCTGGAAAGCAGGGACTTGCATGAGCTCTCTGCCAAGTCCCTCCAAAAACCTATAAAAATGGCTCTGAACAAATTCTAGAATGGTAGAACCAATGAAATAGCAGAGGGAAGCAAGGATCTGGCCCAGAACAGCCTGGATTGTCACTGGGTGACGTCTATCGCACATGGAACTGGGAGCAGAGGGGAGCGGAGGGAGCGGAGGGGAGCAGAGCCCAGTATGGGTGGCAGCAGGACCTATCAGACTGGTGCAACAGACCCTAGCACCCTGAATCAGTGAGTTGTGGCAGTTACCAGACTTCTCAACCCGAAAACACCAAAGACAACAGAGAAGGTTAGTGGGAAAAGCTGCAGGGAGTGAAAGGAGTTCGTGGTTCAGCCACTACACCAGGGGCAGCAGAGGTGGGGCACCTACAGAACTACAGCTGCTGTTGCATCTGGCCCCAGGTCCACCTGGTGGAAGGAATTAAGTGGCTCATCAGAGCAAAAGTGCAGAACCTGCTTAATACCTGAGTCAGGTCCAGGTTGGTGGTTCTTGGGGAAAGAGGAGCACTGGTGTGGCAGAGCTGGCTGTATAGAAATATCCCTGAAAACAACAGCACATCCCCTCAAGCTTGTAACAAAGTACTCTTTACAAGCAGTCATACCCCAACAAAAAACTCGAGGGTCAAGTAAGTTGGCTGGGAACTTGGCCAGGCAGCGAAAACGCACTCAGATTCAGTCTCAGGCTTTGGAATCTTTCTTTGGTGACAAAGAAGACCAAAACATACAGACAGAAGAAGTCAACAAAGTCAAAAAGCCTGCATCAAAAGCTTCCAAGAAAAATATGAATTAGTCTCAGGCCATGGAAGAGCACAAAAAGGATTTGGAAAAGCAAGTTAGAGAAGTAGAGGAAAAATTGTGAAAAAAAATAGGAATGATATGAGAAAACCATGAAAAACAAGTCAATGACTTCCTAAAGGAGACCCAAAAAATATGGAAAAATATACAGAAGAAAATAACACCTTAAAAAATAGACTAACTCAGGGGGCGGAGCCAAGATGGCGGCTGGGAAGCAGTGACTGGCATGAGCTCCCCACCAAGTTCCTCCAAAAACCTATAAAACAATGGCTCTGAACCAATTCTAGAGCTGCAGAACCCACAAAGTGGCAGAGGGAAGCAGGGCCCCACCCCAGGACAGCCTGGATGGTCTCTGGGTAAGGTCGGTCCCACAAGGACCTCCCAGCCCCCAGCCGAGGGGAGTGGAGCTGAGACCAGCGCGCACGG
>JAQQSZ010017932.1:0-10688 GCA_028646595.1 Phalanger gymnotis | reverse complement strand
GGTGACCTTAGAAACAGCAGGTTGAATGGGAGAGACATTGTTGGGTTGGGAAAGGATAAATATCCCAATTAAAAAACAAAAAGGCAGTGAGTGGATCCTGCAAAGTAGAGGGCAGTGACCTGGCCTCTGAATCCCACCACCAGAAGCTAACACTCCAGACAGATCTGATCAGGGCTGGGCATGAGGAGACTCTCGCCTCCCCCTTCTCAACTCTATGCTTCCCTTAATGGCACCACAGCCCAGTGCTGACTCATCTGAGCTTGTGGTCCACTAAAAGCCCCAGATCATTTTCCAGTTATCTTCTGATACTAGGGAAGTTGTGGTTTGTGCACATATTCATTTCTGGGCATCTCAGTAAAGAAGTGTCCAGAGGTGGGAAACCAGGAGGTTGCGGGGGCGCCTTAAGCTCCTGCCTTTAAAGAGCTCAATGAAGCAATTGGGGGTATTTAGTGGGAAGAGAAGATCTCAGGCAGGGACAACACCACATTGTTGGGTTTGTGAAAGGCTGATACATTAGAGAGAGAAGAACTCAACTTGTTCTGTTTGGTGAAAACAGCAGAGTCAGGAAAGGGGGCAGAAAGGGAGGAGAGGAAATCCCATCCCCTGCTGAGGCAACCCCTTCTCTGACACTGGAGGGACATTAGGAGGGGAGAGATGTCAGGACATTGAGCTGCAGACATCAAGATGAGTCTCCGGGAGGCAGCCAAGGCCATACAATCTCATCTCTTCTCCCAAGGCCTGGGCAGTCAAGAGGAGATATCCGTGTTCAAAGTTTTACTAGTGCTTTCCTAGACTGTCCAAGCGAATGGTTGTTTACAGTGACCCACTCACCTGGACAGCTACTTCTCTGGATCCCTCCTGGTGTCCAGGGTGCTTCCCTTCGTTCCAACTGGGAGATCACATCTGGCTTGGAAACTGCAAGTCCTATTTGTTGGAAAAGGGAAATTACTGGGGACACAGAACCATTCCAGGATTTAATCCTTCTCCTTCCCTTTGGAGAAAAAGCAGGTGAAGCTCCAGACAGTGCTACGAATGACCTTTGAAGCATGCTAGGGATGGGGAAATGTTCACATAGTATATTTGGTGTCAGAAAAATAAATTCATTTCCAGTATGAGAGAGGAACCTTTTATGCCATCAATTATCTGAGTTATTATTCAGAGCACAAGGAGCAAGAAAGTCTAATCTCTGGGGCAACACAACTCAGCTGCCAAAGCCTTTCACAAGTCCCCAGCTCATGGACACAAACGGGCTCATCACCTCCGGTCTCTGCATTCTTTCCAAAGAAGCCCCGGCTCTCGCTAATGAAGACCTCTATCACCTGGGGAGCAGACTCTGAAGCACCACGGGAGCCCGTCCTTACCGAGGCCCACCAGGTTCCTGTAGTTCTCCAGCATCACGTCTCTGTACAGCTCCTTCTGAAAAGGGGCCAAGTGCCGCCATTCTGTCCGAGTGAACTCCACCGCAACGTCCCTGAACGTCACCCATCCCTGAAAGAGAACATACAGACGCTGTGCTTATTTGGGCAGCGGCCCTCGAAAAGATGTGAATGGAACAGAGATGTGCTTAAGAACTTGGGAAGCACTTCCCAAGAGACTGCAGGCTCAGCCGGGCCCCATGACAATTACTGGGGTAACTGCTGGACAACTGAAATGTACTCGATTCTGAACCACAGGCAGAGAGGGGAGCCAGTCAGCATTTAAGTGCCTACTGTGTGCCAGGCGCTTGCTACACACTTTACAAACATCTCATTTGACCAATCAGTAAGGCATCTATTAAGTGCTTATTATACACAAGACACAGTTAAATAACAGGAATGAACAGAAAAAATGAAAACTGCTGATAAATCCAAGAGAAATCCCTAAGTGAGAAAGGGTAAAAAGGATGTAGACAGTTTTCAAAGAAGGAAATACAAATGATCAAAAGCCATATAAAAATGGCTCAAATCACAGAGAAGTGTCAATCAAAGGAACTCTAAGGTTCAACCTCTGGTTTGCAGAGCTGACAGGAAATTAAAACGACGAACACTAGAGAGGCTGCAGGAAAATAAGCATATTATTGCAGTGTTGGTGGATCTGTCAACTGCTCTGGCCATTCTGGAAAGCAATTTGGAACCATGGGCCCCAAACTGCAGAGTCTTTGACCCGCTTATACCACTACTTGATCTATACCTCAAATGAGATTTTAAAAAAGGAAGAAAAGGACCCATAAGTACTAATATATATACATATATACACATTGTTCATCTAAAATAAGATACAGGAGGCAGAGCTAAGATGGCAGAGAAAAGGCGGAGACTCGCCTGAGCTGTCCCCCAAAGCTCTCCAAAGACCTTCAAGATCATGCCTCACAAGAAGTTCTAGAACCCACAAAAGGTGGGAGTGAAACAATCTTCCAGCCCAAGACAACTTAGAAGATGGGCAGGAAAGGTCTATTGCATCAGGGTGTGAGTGGAACACAGGTCACACCAGCACACACCAGGCCTCAGCAAACCAGGAGCAGGCTTTGGGGTGACTGAATCAGTGGCGGTGACAGTTTCTAGAGTTCTCAGCCCACAGATGGTAAGGAGATCAGACAACTGGTCAGAAGGAGAATACAGGCCTCCCTTTGTTGGCACAGGGGCAGGACTCTGTTGCTTGTGTTATGCATACTTGGATCTAGGTCCCAGTCCAGGGTCTCAGTCCTAGGGTGAGGAGGAGCACTTGCACAGTAGAACTATGGCTGCAGGGGAGCAGGGACCCTGGTCATAGTTCCAGGGTTGAAAAGAGTGATTGTAGTCACTCACAGACCAGTGGCACAATACAGAAGAGTAGTAAATGCACCTCTCCTTAGATGATACCCCCTCGGAAGAACCAAAAACTTACAGGTCCCCAGAATTATCTCTGAAAATAGCTACACCAAAAACACGAAGCTTGGGATGGTGCCCCCTCCACTCCAGAAGCAGAAGTCTACTTTAGCATAGAGTTAAAAGTTAAGAAATAGGCTGGAAAATGAGGAAATAGCAGAAAAAGATCCTGACCACAAAAAGTTACTATGGTGGCAAGGAAGATCAAAACACACATTCAGAAGAAGACAACGGAAGTCAAAACTCCTACAAAGCCTCAAAGAAAAACAAGATTTGGCCCCAGGCCATGGAAGAGCTCAAAAAGGATTTTAAAAATCAAGTAAGAGAAGGAGAGGGAAAATTGGGAAGAAACATGAGAGGGATGAGAGAAAATCATGAAAAAAGGGTCAACAAGATTGGTAAAAAAGGCATCAAAAATTACTAAATAAAACAACACCTGAAAAAAACCGACTAGGCTAAATGGTAAAAGAAGCACAAAAATCCAAGAATGAGAAGAATGCCTTGAAAAGCAGAACTGGCCAAATGGAAAAATACATACAAAAATTCACTGAAGAGAACTCCTTTAAAAAAACAGAATTGGTCTAATGGAAAAAGGGGGGAAAATCCCCTGAAGAAAAGAACTCCTTAAAAAGTAGAATTTGCCCATAGAAAAGAAGGTACAAAAGCTTCTGGAAGAAAATAATTCCTTAAAAATTAGAATTGGGCAAGCAGAAGCTAATTACTCAATGAGACATCAACAAATAATAAAACAAAATCAAAAGAATGGAAAAAAAAGAAGGAAATGTGAACTATCTCATTGGAAAAAAAACTGACTTGGAAAATAGATCCAGGAGAGAGAATTTAAGAATTATTGGACTACCTGAAAGCCATGATCGAAAGAGGAACCTAGATATCATCTTTCAAGAAATTACCAAGGAAAACTGCCCTGATATTCTAAAACCATAGGGTAAAATAGAAATTGAAAGAATACACTGATAATTTCCTGAAAAAAATTCCAAAATGAAAACTTCCAGAATATTATAGCCAAGTTCCAGAGCTGCCAGGTGAAAGAGAAAATATTGCAAGCAGCCAAAAAGAAACAATTCAAATATCGAGTCAGGATAACACATGATTTAGTAGTTTCTATGTTAAAGGATGGCAGGGCTTGGAATATGATATTCTGGAGGGCAAAAGAGCTAGGATTAGAACCAAGAATCACTTGCCCAGCAAAAATAAGTATAATCTTTTAGGGAAGAAAATGGATATTCAATGAAATAGATGACATTCAAGGATTCCTAATGAAAAGGCCAGAGTTGAATACAAAATCTGACTTTTTAAAAAAATTTTTTGGAGGCAAGTGGGGTTAAGTGATTTGCCCAGGGTCACACAGCCAGCAAATGTCTGAGGCTGGATTTAAACTCAGGTCTTCCTGACTCCTGGGTTGGTGCTCTATCTACTGCGCTACCTAGCTGCCCTTGAAAATGTGACTTTCAAATACAAGACTCAAAAGAAGCATAAAAAGAGAAATCATAAGGGATTCAATAAGGTTAAAGGGTTTACATTCCTACACAGGAAAATGATGCTTTAACTCCTAATAACTTTCTCATTATTAGGTCAGTTAGAAGGAGTACACAGAATCAGAGGGCATGGTAATATGATAAGATGATTATCTAAAACAATAAAATTAAGAGATAAGAAAGGAATGCATTGGGAGAAGGGGAAAGGGAGAGGTAGAATGGGGTAAATTATCTGACATAAAAGAGGTATGAAAGAACTTTTTCAGTGGAGGGGGAATGTAAGGAGGGGAGAGCCACATGAACCTTACTCTCATCAGAATTAGGTCAAAGAGGGAATAACACACACTCAGTTGGGTGTAAAAATCTATCTTACCATACAGGAAAATAGGAGGGTAAGGGGATAAGAGATGGGAGTGGTGGTGAGAGAAGGGGGCGCAGATTGGGGGAGGTAAAAGTCAGAAGCAAAACACTTTTGAGAATGGACAGGGTGAAAGGAGAGAGAGTAGGATAAACAGGGAGAAAATAGGATGGAGGGAAATACATAGTAATCATTACTGTGAAAAAAATTTATAGCAAGTTTCATTGTTTATCAAGTCTTAATGACTTCATTTCTCAAATATATGGAAAATGGAGTCAAAGTCATTCCTCAACTGATACATGGTCAAAGGGTATGAACAGTTTTCAGACAAAGTAATCAAAGCTATCTATAATCATATAAAAATGCTCTAAACCACTACTGATTAGAAAATGCACATTAAAATAACTCTGAGCTACTCTCACACAGTTATCAGATTGGCTAATATGACAGAAAAGAAAAAAGACCCACCTTAGAAAGTAAGGGAGTGTAATCAAATGAGGAAGGGCTGAACAAATTATGGCTTAAGAGTAGAGTGATATATTATTGTGCAGTAAGCAATGCTGAAGTCCACTGATTCAGAGAAACCAAGGAATTCTTGTGTGAATTGATGCTGAGTGGAATGAAGAGAAGCAGCAGAACAACTTGCACTATGATTGTGAAAGAAAGAATGATTCCAATAAATCCGCTGACCAGACACAAGTCCAGAGGACTGATGAGTAAGCGTACGAGCCTCCTCTTGATAAAAAATATACTTAGGATCCAGACTAAGGCATACATATTGTGGACATGGAGATATTTTGGCTCATGTAGAAATTTGTTTTGACTATGCATATTTGTTATGAGGATTTTTGCCTCCACTAGAGGAGAAAAAAATAGGTTTCTTTTAATTGAAAAAAACATGTTAAACACCAAAAAAATCTAAGAAAGGTAATCTGGAAAGTCTGCGTTGTGCCCATCAATCAATACACCACCATTTCAACACCTATCATGTGGCACCCACCAAAGTAGGGACTGAATCAAAAAGAATCACTGCCCCAAAAGAACAGATATTCTATCAAGGCAAGCAACATAGTAACAGAAATACAAAATCAGTACAAGGTAACTCTGTGTGTCTGAGAGGCCTGGGAAGACCCCATGTAGGGACTGCACAATACTGAGTTAAGCTTTAAAGGAAGCTGAGATTCTGAGAGATGGAGTGAGAAGGAAAGACACTGATTCCCAAACTCAGCAGAAGCAAAGGCAGGCCCCTGGAGCCCAGCTGGTCTGACTAGGGCTCTGCACCACCATGCTGCCTCTCTCTCCCTTGGGAGCACAAGTCGAAGCATGTTTAAGTGTGTCTAAGAACACATGACCAAGGGATTAATCAAAATAATAATAACAATAATGACAGCTGGCATTTATAGATCAGTTTAAGGTTTATAAGACAGTACGTGTGATAAGTCGTCTGATCCTCACCACAACCCCGTGTGAGGTGGGTGCCGCTGTGATCTCCATTTTACAGATGAGGAAACTGAGGACCAGAGTCCTCAGTCTCTCAGGCGGACTTCAGACTCAGGTCTTCCTATCTCCAGGCCCAAGCCCTGCTGGCCACACGCGGACTTAGAAAACCACGCCTTAACTACGTTGTGCTGTATTTTTATTTATTTTGTCCAACACTTTGCCATTCCATTTTAATCTGGTTGGAAGGGCTTGGGGAGAGTTGACAGCTCTGCTGGAAGCACTTGGCTTTTAAACTTCTCACACCTGACCACCGAGATCATCAAGCACACCAAGCCAGCCAGAATCCAAGGGCACCCCTACTTCCTAGAGAACAATGCACTTGCTGCACTTTGCCTTTGTTTCCACCCTCCCCCTCGGAGTGACATAATCCGAGTTCTTGTTTCCACCCAGATTTTACTTCCCATCCCCTCCGACTGATGGACAACTGAGGTTTGTTTTTTTAATTAAAGTCCAACCTTGATGTGAAGCTCACCCTCCCCACAGTCTTCCTACCCGCTAAAGGAACCCAAGGAGAAAAGGCTGGTGGATAGGATGAACTTAAGAGATCATCTCTTACTCTGTACCTTCTTTCTCTGGGCACTTAAAGTACTTCTTTGGGAAATCACACACAGAACGGCCAAATTGAACAAATGTTCATTAGTGTTTCTTTGTCTCCTTTGGTCTTGGGTCAGAAGAGGGAGAGATTGGCCATAATTAGAAAGTGTACCTCACAGTTTGGAATCACGGCCTCTGCACCTATCTGCCCAAGATTCTTGTGTGTCAGGGCCTTTGTAGGCAAAATGTATGAAGAGAAATGACCAATACTCCCACTCCCACCCCCTACAATGTTCTACTCCCCCAAAATATACTTAATATACATACTTAATAAAACAACAACCACACATCAGAGAGGGGGAAGAAAGAAATCTTTACATGAACAAACTCACAGGAAGACTAACCAAAAACAAATAAAGGAACAATTTAAAAAACAATTAAGAACCCCCAAAGAATAAAGAGTTCAGAATAAAAATAAAAATCTCTAGAAAGAAGAAGCAGAGTACCAATAACTATACCCCTGGAAGAAAGAAAGAATGGTGATCAGACAAGCATCTAATCCCACGACGGGAAGATATCTATCTACAAGAAGGATCACCACCAATCAGCTTGGCCTCCTAGGTCTTGCCAGAAAATGGTCAACCCGACTCCTTCAGTGCAAATCTATAGAGACTCAGGAGATAAGTAAGCAAAAGAAAAATAATACAATGAAGAGGTACTATAGCAAGAGAATGCTAGGATAAAATTCTAGTCGGATTTTTCAAGACCCCATTCAGGGTTCTCTTGGCAAAGATAATGGAGTGGTTTGCCGTTTCCTTCTCTAGCTCATTTTACAGATGAGGAAACTGAGGCAAACAGTTAAATGACTTGTCCGGGGTTACACAGCTAGCATCTGAGGTCCTTCTGACTCCAGGTCTGGCACCACCTTACTGCCCACAAAATTCTAGAGCAAAATAATAAAGCAGTAGGTATAACTAGAACCCAAGAGAAGAGAATGGAACTGCTAAAAAAAAAATGCCAAGAGTGTATGGAAGTTGTAATTTTTTTTTAAAAGGAAGAGATAAAGGATGACATTAGAGCTCTTAATGAAAAATGTGAAAAAGATACTGAAAAACCTTAGCCAGGAAAGGGTTATGAATAAAATGATGGAAGAAATAGAAATATTGGGATATAGTGGGATGACAAGAAACATTACAGCAAACTCCAAAGGTGGCAAAATTGGAAATTCAAATGATAAACTTCAAAAATTTGTAAAAATTGACCTTGAAGAGTTTTTGTAGAAATAATTTGAAAATACATGTAAAAGATAAATAAAAAATACTGAATAATTTTTTTAAATGATAAAAGAAAATTGCCTGTTAGTACTGGAGCTAAAATATGAGCTAAAGTAGAAGACTGATGTGATCCACGGATTATCACTGGAGAGGAACCTGAGTTTTAACTCATCTAGAAATATGATTATCATTGTTAAATTTGTGTCCTCAGTGTCTGCCACATGGTAGGAGCCTAATAAATTATTATCAATTGAGTCATTTATTTAGAGCTCCTAGGTTAAAGCAAAAACAACTATTTTAAGCAGCTAGCAAGAAAGGTAAATCATATGCCAAGAAATCCCAGCCAGAAATACAACAGGCTATACATCAAAACTGGAAAGGAAAAACTGGAATAAAATTTACCTAAGAAGAGAAAATAACTTACGCTCAAGAATAACTTCTTGAGCATAAACCTATAAGGATTAAAAAGGACTAACAAAACTGATTACTTTTAAGTATACTTACAAGGAAATCAGACATTTGTA
The DNA here is from genome assembly GCA_028646595.1 of Phalanger gymnotis. Lineage (NCBI taxonomy): Eukaryota > Metazoa > Chordata > Mammalia > Diprotodontia > Phalangeridae > Phalanger > Phalanger gymnotis. The sequence goes on along the minus strand of JAQQSZ010017932.1, from coordinate 2,159 downwards.
GGAAGAGTCAGAGCTGGGTTTTCTTTGACATGGAAATCCAGCAGATAAAATGAACTTAAAAAGCAACTTTGAAAAGTTTTACAAGCTGAATGATGATACGGTTTTCTCCAATACTTTTCTTGTCTGACAGTCACTAAGGGGACAGAGGGACAAATCCTAGGCTTAGGCATTCCAGCAACAAACAAAACAAATACAGCTGGGGAGCAGAGGGAATTCTGGAAGAGCTCGAGGGTACCACCAATGGCTATCCAACAAAGTTGTGTATGTGTGTGTGGTGGGGGTGGGGTGGGAATTGAGCATTCTGATAACCCTTCTCCTGCTTTTTTGGGTCACATGTTTCTTTGAGGACATCTCTGTCTTCATTTGTCACATGTGCCTCCACTGTACTGTGGCATATCCTCAACTTCAGTTCTTTGGAGTCTGTAGCACTCCATGATTCGTTGCCATGTGTCACTGAAAGAATACTGGTGTTAAAAGAGGGTCCCTTTAAAAAAACTGCTCACTTTCCCAAAGGCAACCCAGCCTACTCTATTCGTCCTGTACAATTCCCTGCTCAGCTCATTTGACATTTGCAGTATCCATCCATCCATCCGTCCGTCTGTCCGTCCGTCCATCCAAGCTACCTATGCTGACGGGCAATTTCTAAGGACTGTTCATCCAACTGCATCTAAACAAGTGTTCTTCATCAATTATTTTTTTTCCTATGCAGAGAGTTCAGTCAAATCCTTCCAAATGACTAGAGATCTCATGCAGGAGATCTGCAATATTCTTGGTGCTGATGCATTCAGTACAAGGTCACATGTAAACAGGAGCACCAGGAGGACCTCACCACTTACAAGGAATCCTCCTTCCGTATAGGCTCTACTGGGCATCTGCCAAGTTGGTGCCAAACATTTCTAGTAAGCGCTCACCTTCCTTTTTATGCTGTACTCATTATTAATAATCATGGGGTCATGGAACAAAGTCATTCTTGGGGGTGTAACTTTCAAGAAATCTTGATTTTTTTCACATATACACTGGAAGTAAACTGGTGGAGAGATGAACAGAATAGACAATTATGATAAAGAGAAGCTAAGCAAGCCATAAGTGAAAGCCCAAAGAAATATTCCTCTGGAGCACATGGTTTCATAAGTAAACTCTATCAAACATTCAAAGAACTAATAGCTACTATGTTACATAAATTGCTGGTGAAAATGAGAAAAAAGAAGGCATTTCAAACTCTTACAAATATGGTCCTGATAATCAAAACAAAAAAAAAAGCAGAGCAAGGAAATGAGGGACAAAATAACCAATTCTGAAACAAAATTATTTAACAAAATATAAGGAGTGAGGCTACAAAAATGTGTGCAATTATTCACTATGACTAACCTGTAATTCTAACAGGTATGCATGGTTGGTTTAATATAATGAAAACAACAAGCTTTCTAAATCTGATTAATAGGACTGTAAATCTAGAGGACCATGAAGATATTAATAACAAAGATAATTAAAAAATCACATACATATCAAGATGCCGAAAATGGCTCATTTATGTTAAACACTAAAAAGCACAGGAATGACTTTTCTTTAACATAAAAATATCCACTTTGACCTAAAAGATAGTCCTCTTTGTAACATGAAAGAGACTTAAATAACATCTCGGTACAGCTTTCAGGGCTAGATTTCCAACAAGAGCTCTTCCAGTAAGGTCTGCATAAAGCAGAGATGGTCACTGGGTACACTGTTTGAAACTATGCTAGAAAAAATGGTTAGAGCCATAAAACTAGAAAATTAAGTGAACAGTATAAGTACAGACCAAGAGGAAACAAAATGATCTCTATCTGTAAATGATTTCTCAGAGTCAATAAAAAAATGTTATTCAAGGCAACAGCAAAGTAGCAGGATATAACTTAAATACACACAAAAAAATCATCAGTGTTTCCATATAGCAGTAACAAAAATCAGGAGGAAATAGAAATCCTAATCCAAATATCATGGAAGCAATACACCAAGGCACAGACAGGACTTATATAAATACAATTAAAAAAGAAACAGTGGAGCAGGTAGGTAGTGTACTGGACAGAGCACCTGCCCAGGGGTCAGGAGGACCTGGGTTCAAATCCAGCCTCAGATACTTGACACTTACTGGCTGTGTGACTCTGTGCCAGTCACTTCCCCCC
>JAQQSZ010017931.1:0-10689 GCA_028646595.1 Phalanger gymnotis | reverse complement strand
GACAGACTTTGCTCTTCTCAGCAACACAATATGCAGAGACAGCTCCAAGGGACTCACGATGGAGAGTGCCATCTACATCCAGAGAAAGAACTATGAAGTATGAATGCAAATCAAGGCATACTTTCATGCTCGCCTTTTTCTCCCCCCCACTTTTTTTTTCTCTCTTTTGTATTTGTTGTTGGGTTGTGTTCTTTTTTTTTTTGGTTCTGTTTCTTCTTTTGCATGATTCATTTCATTGGTCATAATTCTTCTCCACAACTTGACTAGTGTGTAAATTAATTCAATGCCAAGTTATACATGGAAGTTATATGGGATTCCATGCCTTCTTGGGGAGGGAGTGGGGGAGGGAGGGAAGAAAATCTGGAACTCAAAATTAATGTAGAACTGTTTGTTGCAAACTAAAAATAAAAAAAAAAACTCAAAAAAAGATTAATTAAAAAAAGAAACGGTTTACTTCAGGATTCCTATACATTTTACCTCTTAGGCACCTTTGTAACAGAGTTTTTCCTTTGATGTACTTCATTTTAGGGTTTTGCATGTTGGATTTGGGGGATTATTTTAATATGTTACAGTGTATCCCCATGATAACTATAGAAGTAAACCTACATTAAGATAAAAAATGTAATTTCTGTTTGCTTGTTATAAAATTATCCATTCGTGTCCTCTGATAATTTCTCCATTTGGGTCATGTATTCAAGATACATGTCAATATAGATGGTGGATTTGCATAGAGTTTTATCATAAAATAAAAATTTATTGAATAATATATCTCCTGCAAAGTTTTCCCCAATCTTTTTTATTTTTTTTTTAACATTCAGAATACCTATTGATTTTTCTCAACATATTATTTTTGTACTTCTCTTCTTAGAATTTAGTGTACAGTATGATATATGGATCCAAAGTCATTTTTTCTTTCTTTTTGTCATGCAATTATCCAATTTTCTCATCAGTTGAAAAAAAATTTAATATCCTCCCTGGAATTTTTAGGTATAGGTTTGTCAAACATTAACCTATTATATACATTGATTTCTATTCGTAGGTTCTCTATTTTGTTCTTGATGCTTCTCTCTAAGTCTAAACCTTTTACATGTGTTCTTGATCCCATCCCCAACTATCTTTTCCAACAGATTTTCCTTTTAATCATTCCATATGTCCTTCTATCTCTGTCGATCTCTCTGTTTCTCTCTCTCTCTCTCTCTCTCTCTCTCTCTCTCTCTCTCTCTCTCTCTCTCTCTCTCATACACACACACACACATACACACACACATCCCTTCCTATTTCCTGGCTCTTTCCCTGATTCTCTTAATGATGCCCAAAAACTTCCCCATACTAAAACAAAACAAAACAAAAAACCAACCAGCCTTTACTAACCAACCTTCTCAGGCTGTTATCTTAAAACTTTCATCCTTTTCACAGTCTCCCAGAAAAAGCTATCTATGCTTGTTGCCTCCACTTCCCCTCCCCTTTTTCCACACCAATCGTGAATGCCCTACAGTTTGGTCCTCTCTTCTCCCTCTACGCTATTTCAGTTCATGATCTTTTCAGCTTTTATGAATTCAATTATTATCTCTATGCTGATGATTCTAAAGTCTATTTGTCTTGCCCTGACTTCTCCGATGCCTATTAAACATCTCCAATTAGATGTCTAGTAGATATCTTAAATTTAACATAACCAACAATGTGCTCATTATGTTTTCCCCCAAAACTAGCCTTTTGCTGTACATATCCTCCTATTACCATATCCTCTTACTGTCCCAAACCTTCCTATTACCATCATACTCCCAGTCACCCAGGCTTCCAACCTAGGTTTCTACTTCAACTCTTCACTCTCTCTCACCTCCTTCTCTCCATATCAAATCTGCTGCTAAGGCTTGTTGATTTTACCTTCATAACATCTCAAATATTCCCTCTTCTCTCCTCCAACACTGCCACTACACCAACACAGGCCCTCACCATCTCACATCTGGACTATTGCAATAAGTTTCAGGTTGGTCTCCCTGCCACTCCAAACCATCCTCTACTCATCTGTCTCCCTACCCTCTCCCACCTCAATAATTCCAGTGGCTCCCTATCTCCTTCAGACAGTCAAATTTTAAATCTTTAGGTACTCAAAATCCTTCATAATTGGCTCCCTTCCCTTTCCAGCCTTCTTGCAAATTAAGTCACCTTTATACACTCTGTGATCCAGTGACACTGGTCTTCTTGCTGTTCTTCCCACAAGACACTCCGTGTCATGATTTTAGGCATTCATGCTTACTGTGCCCCGTGTCTGGAATTCTCTCCCTCCTCATCCCCATCTCCTGGTTCTTCTGCTCTCGCCTTCAACAGAAAGACTTTCCTGAAACCCTCAATCCTAGAGCCTGCCTCTCACATAGTAAGCCCTTAATAAATGTTCATTGAATGACTAATTTCACAACCCCTTGTAATCTGTTTTCTGATCTCATTACTTAACTGAAATTTCTTCAAATTTACCAACAGTCTCATAACTGGAAAATATGGCAGTATTTCCTCAGTCTTCACCCTTCACCTCTCTGAAGAATTCGACTCTGTTGATCACCCTTTTTTTCCTGAACACTCTCTCTTCTCTAGGTGTTTGTGATCCTGCTTTGTACTGGTTCTTCTACCTCTCTGATGCTCTCTCCTCCCTGTTAGTCTTTTGTTGACTCGTAATCTCTATCATACCCATAACTGTGGGTTACTCATATCCTAAGGATAATAGGATAATAGATTTAGAGCTTGAAGAGATCTTAGAGGTCTTTGAGTCCAGTCCCTTCATTTCACAGAGGAGGAAACTTAGATCCAGAACAGTTAAGCAATTTGCCAGAGTCGCACGGCTAGTCGTATGACTATAAATAACTGCAATTTCTTCTTCTCAAAACTGCCTGTTTATATCTTTTGATCATTTATTAGTTGGGGTATAATTTACATTCTTATAAATTTGACCTAGTTCTCTATATGTTTGAGAAATTAGACCTTTATCAGAGAATCCTGCTGTAATTCCTCTCTCCCAGTTTCCTGCTTTGCTTCTAATTTTGGTTGCATTGGCTTTCTTTGTGCAAACTTTTTAAAATTTAATGTAATCAAATTTATCCATTTTACATGCTTTCATGCTCTCTATCTCTTGTTTAGTCATAAATTCTTCCCTTATCCATAGATCTGACAGGGAAACTATTCCATGCTCTCCCAATTTGCTTATGATATCACCCTTTATATCTAAATCATGAATCCATCTTGACCTTATCTTGTATATGGTGTAGTCTATATCCAACTTCTGCAAAACTATTTTCCAGTTTTCCCAGCAATGTTTTGTCAAATACTGAGTTCTTGTCCCAAAAGCTTGGATCCTTGGGTTTATCAAACACTAAATTACTGTTTTTATTTATTACTGTGTATTGTGTACCTAATTGATTCCACTGACTATCACTAAGACAGTACCAGATTGTTTTGATGGTTATTGCTTTGTAATACAGTTTGAGATCTGGTACTGCTAACCCATCTTCATTCACATTTTTAAAATTGATTCCCTTGATATCCTTGACCTTTTTTCCTTTCAGATGAATTTCATTACTTTTTCTAGCTCTATAAAATAGTTTGATTGGTATGGCATTGAATTAGTAAATTAATTTAGGTAGAATTTCCATTTTTATCATATTGGCTCCTACCCATGAGCAATTATAATTTCTTCCATTGTTTAGATCTGTCTTTATTTGTGTGAAAAGTTTTGTAATGATGTTCATATAGTTCCTGGGTTTGTCTTAGCAGGTAGCCTCCCAAGTATTTTGTTTTGTCTGCAGTTATTTTAAATGGAATTTTTCTTTCTATCTCCTTCTATTGGACATTGTTAATATATTGAAATTCTGATTATGTATGTGGGTTTACTTTATATCTGCAACTTTGCTGAAATTGTTGATTGTTTCAACTAGGTTTTTAGTTGATTCTCTAGGATTCTCTAAGTATACCATCTTATCTTCTACAAAGAGTGATAGTTTTATTTCCTCATTGTCTATTCTAATTCCTTCAATTCCTTTTTCTTCTCTTATTGCTATAGCTAGCATTTCTAGTACAATATTGAATAATAGTAGTGATAATGAACATCCTTGCTTCACTCCAGATCTTATTGGGAAGGCTTCTAATTTTGTTAAACCCATTACACTCAGGGTTTGTAATCCCCATTATAAATAATGCTTGCTGAGTTATAGATACTACTTACCATTTTAAGGAAAGTTCCATTGATTCTTATGCTTTCTAGTGTTTTTAATGAGTGTTGTATTTTGTCAAAAGTTTTCCTGCATCTATTGAGATAATCATATGATTTTTTGTTATTGTCGTTGATATGGTCAGTTTTTCTGATCATTTTCCTAATTTTGAATCAGCCCTGCATTCCTGGTATAAATCCCACCTGGTCATAGTGTATGATCTTTGTCACATATTATAATCTCCTTGTTACTACTGTACTCCTTGTTACTACTGTTTTCCTAATTTTGAACCAGCCCTGCATTCCTGGTATAAATCCCACCTGGTCATAGTGTATGATCTTTGTCACATATTGTAATCTCCTTGTTACTATTTTATTTAAAATTTTGCATCAATGTTCATTGGAGAAATTAGTTTGTAGTCTTCTTTCTCTGTTTTTGCTCTTCCTGGTTTAGGCATCAATACCCCATTTGTGTCCTAAAAGGATCTGGTAGAACTTCTTCTTCGCCTGTTTTCCCAAATATTTTATATAGCATTGGCATTAATTGTTCTTTAAATGTTTGGTAGAATTTACTTTTGAATCCATCTAGTCCCGGGGATTTTTTCTTAGGGAGCCCATTTATGGCTTGTTTAATTTCTTTTTCTGAGATCGTCTCATTTAAGTATTCTATTTTCTCTTCTGTTAATCTGAAAAATTTGTATTTTTTTAAAATGTTCATCCATTTCACTTAGATTGTCAGATTTATTGGCATATAATTGTGCAAAATAGCTCCTAATTTTGAAAATTTTTTTTAAATTTCATCTTCATTGATGAATTCACCCTTTTCATTTTTAATACTGATAATTTGGTTTTCTTCTTTCTTTTTTCAAAAATCAAATTAACCAATGGTTTATCTATTTTATTGATCCCCCCCCATCAGCTCCTAGTTTTATTTATTAATTCAATGGTTTTCTTACTTTCAATTTTATTAATATCTTCTTTGATTTTTAGGATTTCCAACTTGGTGTTTAGTTGAAAGTTTTTAATTTATTTTTTTCTAGTTTTTTAATTGAATATTCAGTTCATTGATCTGCTCTTTCTCCATTTTATTGATATAAACATGTAGAGATATAAAATTTCCCCTAAGTACTGCTTTGGCAGCATCTTATAAATTTTGATACATTGTTTCATTTTTGTCATTCTCTTTAATGAAAGTATTTATTGTTTCTATCATTTGTTCTTTGACCCACTCATTCTTTGGAATTATTTAGTTTCCAATTAATTTTAATCTATATTTCCATGGCCCCTTATTGAATATAATTTTTATTGCACTATGATCTGAAAAGGATGCATTTAATAATTCTGGTTTTCTGCATTAGTTTATGAGGTTTTATGCCCTAATACATGGCCAATTTTTGTTACATGTACAACTGAGATGGAGAGGGAGGCATTTCTAATTGAAATAGCAAGTAGGAATAACTGTCTCTCTTTTGTTTACATTTCTACCTTTAATGTCTGCTTCCTGTCTTATTGCTATTACTAGCATTTCAAGACCTACATCAAATAACTATGGGGAAAGGGAATATACTTTCTTTAGAACTGTGTTTATTTTGAAAGCTTCTAGTGTTTCCTCCATTGCAAATAGTGCTAACTTTTGGTTTTAGATACAAACTTTTCTATCCCATTAAACGATAGCCCTTCAATGCCTATAGCTACTATAACCAAACATGAATACATCCAACCACACCCCTGAAGAATGGTCTTTTGGTGTCCAATTGAAACCTTTCATTAGAGGGAAATTCACTACCACCCAAGAAAACTCATCCCATTTTGAGACAGTCATACTTACTAGGAAGTCCTTCAAAAATCTGAAGACAGTTATTCCATACCCCGACCCTCATCTTCTCTTTATCATTTTCTTTAACTAGTCCTTATATGTTATCATTTCAAATCTTTTCATAATCTCCTTGTTATGTTCCAGTTTCTCAAAATACTTCCTAAAACTTGACAGTAGGAACTGAACAGAATGTTCTGGATGTATTTTGACCAGGACAAAGTACACATGTGTCATCCTGGACACTCTGCCTCTTCCTAAATCAATTAACTGTGAGCAAGCTTTTTTTTGTCTGCTGTGTCATTCTTCTGACTCATATAAGCTTGCAATTCATCAAAACCTTTTTAAACCTTTTACCTCCCCCTGCCCCCGCCCAGAGGAAATTTTGCTATGCTTTGCCTCCTCTAATATATACTTGTACGAGTGACTTCTTGAACCTCAGTGTAGTACCATGTGTTAATCCTTACTGTATGTCATCTTATTAGATGTGGTCCATTATCCCAGCTTGTTGAGATATTTTCAGATCCTGACTCAGTTATTATCCAACATGAATTATTCCTCTCAGCTTTGTGTCATCTATACCTACTTTAATTCAAAGCATTCATCAAAATGGTGAATAAACCAGGGCTAAGGGTATATCCCTGGGCAGTTTCAACTAAGCTCTCCCTCCGGGTTAACAAACTGATTCCTTTTGGGGTCGGGTCTATTGGTGCCCCAGTACATGTTTAACAACTGGTTCTCTTGGGGGAAATGTATATAAACTCACTTTTAAGTTCAATTTGAGTTATTAACATATTCTCCATCATTTTTAAAAGTCTAGGTAATCAACAACACAATAAATCCAACCTTGGTTTGCAGTGTTTGCTGATTTCTGAGGTGTAAAGGATCATACTGAAAATTTAACAATTGGCTTTCTTAATTTGACTTGACTTGACTCTGGAACAATCCTGGTTTGGCCATTCAACCAGAATCAAGTCTACCTGTGTTACCTATTCCAGGAATTCTCAAATTTTTTGGTCTAAGGACCCTTTTGTACTCTTAAAAATTATTGAGGACCTTTCCTCAGAGTTTTATTGATGTTTACTTATTAGAATTGATGTGTACTATGTACTATTGGTGGCTACTATATTAGAAATTATTACATGGCATTATATCTATGTTATTATAACATATCTATACAACCATATAAATTTAATATTAATATATCTTTGACTATGTGAGCCCCTTGGAAGTGTCTTGGAGACTCCCAGGAGTTTTAACACCACGCTTTGAGAACAATTGTTCATATCTGTCTTTTTCACAAGAGAAGCATGAGAGACTTTATATTTCTCTAACATCTAGCTGATCTATATCTACAATATTACTCTGACCTACCAGCCTAGCAACCTTATCAGAAAAGGATATGAGGTTAGTCTGACGTGATTTGTTTTTAAGGAAGCCAAAATAGCTCTTAGTCATCAACATCTCCTTTTCTAAATGCTCAAAAGCCTTGTGCCTTTAATAATAAATTCTAGGATTTTTCTAGGCATCAAAGTCAATATAACAGGGCTCTATACTGAAGACTCGTACCTATTTTCAAAAACTGGCATAAGACTTGTGGCTTCTCCAGTTTTCCACAGTTTTTCAAGGAACACTATCAGAAACTCAACAGTCACATATGCTAGTTAGTTTAGAACCTCTGGAGAGTTAGGTCATCAAGGACTGGTAACTAGAAGTCGCTGAGAGCAGCTAGAAGCCCTCTAATCATTGCCTCATTTATCTTGCACTTTCATTGTTCTTCAGTCATTTTTCAGTTGTGTCAGATTCTTTGTGACCTCATTTGGGGTTTTCTTGGCAGAGATACTGATGTGGTTTGCCATTTCCTTCTCCAACATGGGGAAACTGAGGAAACAGGGTTAAGTGACCTGCCCAGGGTCACACAGCTAGTAAATGTCTGAGGCTGAACTTGACCTGAGGAAGATGAATCTTCCTCATTCCAGGCCTGGCACTCTATCTACTGTGCCACTTCGTTGCCCATCTTGTACTTTACCTCTTTGTTAATCATTTTTGTTCTATCCCTGCCACGGTGAACATTCTCCTCAACAGAGGAATTGGGACTGAGACTAGGATTGTACCAGTGAGTTACTGGTAGAAAGATCTGAAAAGAAATCCCTCTATCGCTGCTGGTCAGTACCCTCTCTACAACATTTAGTCTCAGAGTTACCAACACTAATAAGAGGTTAACAGTGACTCATCCAAGTTTACCCTGGCAAGTCAGTGTGTATTAGAAACAGAACCTGAATTCTGGATTTTCAATAGTAGAAAAAAACCAGAAGCAACATTTTCTTTTTAAAACAGAGTTGTTTAGCCTTCTCTCTAGCCCCAGAAGCATCTTCTCAGATCTTCCTCTTTCCTTCAATACCTTTAAAAGCTGATTCTGTTTTCCTTGGCATTGCTTCTCAGACCAAGAATTCTGAGCTTCGATGCTCCTGACACCATTTCTATAGAACTATGCTATTCTTTTGTATTCATATTTAATTAGCTGTCCTTCCTCATATCTTTTAAAATATGTGCTGGCCAATGAGTTCTCCGGCATTCAGGGCTCTACCCAGTCTGAGGCCATTTTACCTTTTTTTTGGTCTTATCTCAAGGTGTTAGGGCACAATCTATGTTTTAGCCAAAATGGGATATCTCCTGTCTTCTAAATGTGCTATCCTTTTTCCCACCTCCAAATCTTTACTTATACCATTCCCATACTTAATATTCCCCTCCCTCTCCCTCTTGGACTGAAGTCCCACCTCCTTTAAAGCCCAACTCAAATACCTTAATGTAACTTTCCCCTTGTTCATAGGAACCCTCCCTCTGCACCACCTCCCCAGTCCTTACACAGCCCATAGCATAGATGCTTTCCATCTCTCTAATACGCTTATGATTCAATATTGGGCGGCATATATCTGTGTTTGGGATATCTACCTCTTCTAGACTATCAGCTCCATGAGGACAAAGACCTCACCATCTCACTTTGATATCTCCTTCAGCACCTAGTGTAGTAGTACTCTGGATGAGGCACCACTGTGGTAGAATGGAAAGAAACTTGACTCTGGAATCAGAGGGGCTGGGTTCAAATCCTACCTCTGATATTTACTACCTTTGCAATTATGGCAAAATCACTTAACCTCTTTGGGACTCAGTTTCCCCACCTGTGAAATGAGAAGGTTGTAATACTGGCTGGCCTCTGAGGTTCCTTCGAGTTCTAGATATATGTTGTGATAAGTCTTTCCAGATCCTGTTCCTCCCAAACTATCTGTATTTATTCTTCCTGTAATTACATATGTACTTTTGTTAATTCATAATGTAGGCTTCCTTGAGAGGGATTAAGGATTATTTCCTCCTTTGTATTTGTATTTCTCGGCTTGGCAGAGTGCCTATTCCATAGTTGCTGCTTTATAATGCCCACTATGAAATAATGATATATTTCTTTACATTTGGCTTATACATCATTTTAAATCTATTTTTTCATAGCATCTCTCAGGGCCTAACTAAGACATCATCATAAAGTAAATAAAGGTTTTTCTCCTCACACTCTCCTTATTAAAGGCAGCCAGGTGGCACAGTGGATAGAGCGCTGGGCCTGTAGTGAGGAAGACTCATCTTCCTGAGTTTAAATCTGGCCTCAGACACTTATTAGCTTATTAGACCCTGGGCAAGTCACTTAACTGTTTGCCTAGTTTTCTCATCTGTAAAACGAGCTGGAGAAGATGAAATGGCAAACCGCTCCTGTATCTCTGCCAAGAAAACTTCAAATAGGGTCATGAAGAGTCAGACACAACCGAAAACAACTGAACATTTCCCTATTGGCCTTTCCTCTATGGAGTTTTTCCTTGCTTTTACACGCCCGGCACATCTCCATTCATCTCACAAACATTTTAAAGTGATCACTAGGGTGCTTGGTACTCCACTAGCCCCTGGGGTTACAAAGGTTAAAAAGGTCCTCAAGGAGCTTATTTTATACTCAGACATATATAACATGTATACAGATAAGCCCAGACCAGGAAAACTTGAGGAGAGAGAGAAGACTTTCAACTGGGGAGTTCAGGGAAGGGATCATGGAGGAGGGGGCACCAAACTTGAGCCTGGAAAGAAGGGATCTGAAAGGTAGGCATGAGGAGGAAATGCATTCTGGGTACAGGAGACAGCCTTCACCAGTGTCCCGAGGTGGGAGATAGAATGTAGAATGTTCCCAGGGGGAACAGCTATTCATAGCTCATTTAGGCTGTAGCATAGAGTCACTAAAGGGGTATAATAAAACAAGGTATGGAAGACAAGTAAAAATAAAGTAGAGTATATTCCTTGCATTCAAGAAATGTATAATCTCTCCAGAGAGCTAAAGCCAAGACATATGAAACAATCAGTGGAAATAGAAGACAACATATCATTTTATAAAATGAGTGGGCTGGATTTAACAAGTTTTCAGGGTCCTTCAAGCTATGTTGTGATGACCTATAATTAAGTGTTAAATTGTTACAGATGGCAGCTCCCCCCCCAAAGGCAAAAAGAGATGGGACTGTTTGTAGTAGGAAGGCCGAATTTATGATCTCAAATATAATCATGTATATGTTTGAATGGTCCGAAATCGCAAGGTATGAGAGATTCTCTAAGGAGAAAACAACAAGAAATTTATTTAGGCCCCACCGCAGCAAAA
>JAQQSZ010017930.1:0-10689 GCA_028646595.1 Phalanger gymnotis | reverse complement strand
GGGAGGGTGGGTGGGAAGGGAAGAGTGGAGAGAATTTGGAACTCAAAGTTTTAAGAACAGATGTTCAAAAACTACAAAAAAAAAAGTTTTTTTGCATGCAACTAGAAAATAAGATACACAGGCAATGGGGTTTAGAAATTTATCTTGCCCTACAAGAAAGGAAGGGAAAAGGGGATGGGAGGGGAGTGGGGTGACAGAAGGGAGGGCAGACTGGGGAACAGGGCAACCAGAATATATGCCATCTTGGAGTGGGGGGGAGGGGAATGGGGAAAAATTTGTAATTCAAACTCCTGTGAAAATCAATGCTGAAAACTAAATATATTAAATAATAAAAATAAATAAATAAAATAATAAGTAATAAAAGAATATAAGCTCTTTGGAAATACGAATTATCTCATGGTTTATCTTTAGTTCCTGGCACCTAAGGGGTGTTTAATACCTTTTTGTGGATTGATTTTGCTTATTTATTTTACCATAGTTCTTATGGAGATGGAAAGAAACCTCAGTTATTTCATGGTGCTGAGAAGGAATTTTCTCTACAACATCCAAGACAAGCAGTTATCCTACTTTCATCTAAAGATCTCTGGTCTTTAGAAATTCCCTAACACCTGAGAAAACCCATTTCACTTTGAGCTTATTCACATCATTAAGATTTTCACTGTTCCTGCCTAAGTGGCTGCAAAGGCACACTGATCAGCAAGAGTCCAATAAAATCTGGCATTTAGAAAACGTGGGTTGGTGTACAGAGAAAACTGGAAACATTTCGGGATCATTAACCTTTAAAAGGAGGTAAACACTTTTACGACTTACCATAATGGGAGGTGTGTGAGTAAACAGCCTATGGGAGGACTGTGTGTTCATTAGCGTGACATGGCTGGCAATTTTTTTTTAGCTCAGGATTAGAAGAAATCAGAAGCTTCTAAGGTTGAACCTCTCCAGAAATTCATCCATCAGTTACATTCCTGCTATGCCTCCCCCTCCACCTCTCCCCAGTTTCCCCAACCTAGTGTCTCTTTGTGCATTTCCTATCATTATGATCCTATTAATGACTTTCCTAACATCTCATGATTAATTTGCATCTTTCAGAAGCAGGTAAAAATAGACGCTATCTCTAACTATAAACTCAATCTTTCATGCACTCAAATTTTGTCACCAGTCTTCTTTTCTTAAGCAATAATTATGGCTTCTATTTTAAGTGAAGATTCCAGATTTCAGTATTAGTTCAAAAATGATGGAGGAGTTAAAAGAGAGAATGATAGAGGAGTGATAATGCGTATATTTAGGATGAGTGTAGGATGGAATAAACCTATTTTTTTGATGAAAAGGGGTGTTTTTTAAAAGTTCTCAGCTTTTGCACTTTTTAAAAATATATTTTCTAAAATTATGACAGAATTATTGGGAACTTTGATTACATGAGTTTCTGGAGTCTCAAGACTTTGATGGAAACCTGGTTTGAAGTCTTGTCTAATTAACTGTTCCTGAGCAAAGACTTTGGAGATTGAGAAAAAAAAATAGCATAAAATACTAAGTGGAAAAAAAAAGTTCTATAGCCACATGTCTTCCTTCCATAGCATTCCAAGTCACAAGAAAATACAAGCAATATAGGTTTTGAGTTTGCCCACGATTCTTCCAATTCTTTTATATACATAAAAAAATTCACTTTGGGTTGATGAATTAGTAATAATAAATATGATAATAATTAATGATAATAATAATAAATAGCACATTTGAAAAGTATTTCAATATATTAACAAGGCAAAGAATGCCTCATGATGCATCTATCCAGTTTCACATACATTCAACAGAGACAAATGCTTGTTTTGCTTTGTTCCCTTGCCTCATTGGATTTCTCCCTCATTATATTGGTCATTTGTACATCATCTTTTAGTAGTTGGTAACGATGCTAAATTAAAGACTACATGGTGTACTCATAGAGTTAAACCTGAGCCTAAAGTCTGGAAGGCCTGGATTTAAATGCAGCTTGTTTCTATTTGCTAAATGTGTAACCCTGGGAAAGTCACTTTATCTGTCTGATCCACAATTAGAAGTTGAGAATGTTGGACTCAGTAGTCATTAAAGTCCCTTGCAGCTCTAAATCTATAAGATCCTAGTCGAAAATTCATTCTTCTGGTAACAGCATTTAACTTCATCCATCCGTACATGGACTTCAAAACTTCCCCAAGGACAGATTGCAAGGCTGCAGTCACCCTGGAGCATTTCTTTTCCTTTCATTCAATTCATAGGCTTATCCAAAGCTGTAGACTTGTTTCTTCCCCTCCCCCCTCTGGATTTTAGTTAGATTAGGGTCTTCCTGTGCCCCTGATATAGTTACTACTAATGAGTGTTGAGTGTTTGTGTCCTCTTCCTCTTTTGAAATTTTTAGTCTTGTAAATATTCCTCAGTAGAACTAACAAGTAGCTCATTGTTACCATTCAGTCATTTCAGGTGCTTATGACAATTTGTGACCACATTTGGGTTTTTCTTGGCAAAGATACTGGAGTTGCATGCAATTTCCTTCATCAGCTCATTTTGAAGGTGAGGAAAGTGAGACAAACCAGGTTAAATGACCTGTCCAGGGGTCACACAGCCAGTAAATATCTGAGGCTGTATTTGAACTCAGTCTTCCTGACTCTAGGCCTGGCGGTCTATCTACTGTGCCATCAAGCTGCCCCAAGTAGCACATGTAATCCTGTTCCCCTCAGTTTTTTATCTGTATAATGAGTTGTTGAAAAGGTGGAGCCCAGATGGCAGAGTAGATACAGGGACCTGCTTGAGCTCTCCCCTAAACCCCTCAAAATACCTATTAAAAATTACTTTAATCAAATTCTAGAGCAGCAAAAGCCGCAAAATGACAGACTGAAACAAATTTTCAGCCCAAGATAGTCTGGAAGGTTGACAAGAAGGGTCTATCGCACCAGGCTAGGAGAGGAGCACAATTCAGCCTGGGCTGCACTGGCACAGACAGGGCTGGAGCAGGCTTCGGAGGACTGAATCACTGGCAACTTCAGGGGTTTCCAGACTTCTCACCCTAGAAATGCCAAAAATAACTTAAAAGGTCCGTGGGAAAGGTCTCTCACCTGTATGAGAGAGGAGCCTGGTCAGGCCCTAGCCTTAGCCAGAGCCCTAGGCCAAGGGTGGCAGCAGCTGCTTCTGGAGCTCTCAGCCTAGAGACAGGGGAGGAATCCAGCAACTGAACTGGATCTCAGTCCTGGGTGGTGGTCCTGGGATAAGGAGGAGCACTGGCATGGCAGAACTTGTGGTGGCAGTGGAGAGGGAATCCTGCTCACAGTTCCAAGGCAGAAAAGAGTACTTGTGGTTGCTCATAGATGAAAGCACAGGCCAGGAGAGGACCAAACACCTCTCCTTTGATCATACCACTTTGGAAGAACTGAAAATGTATAGGTCCCTAGAAATATCTCTGAAAATAGCTGCCCCAAACCCCTGAAGCTTGGGGCAGTACTCCAAAAGTCAAGCAATTGACCGGGAAAATGAGCAAATGGGAAAAAATCAGAGTACAAAATCTTACTTTCTTGGTGAAAAGGTATTTACTTACTTCTTTGGAGACAAAGAAGATCATATAACCACAAGAAGGAAACAAAGTCAAAACTCCTGCATTCAAAGCCTTCAAGAAAAATTTGGATTGGTCTCAGGCCATGGAAGAGATCAAAAAGGATTTGAAAAATCAAGTAAGAGAAGTAGAGGAAAAATTGGGAAGAGAAATGAGAGTGATGCAAGAAAATCATGAAAAATAAGTCAACAGCTTGCTAAAGGAGACCCCCAAAAATGCTAAAGAAAATAACACCTTTAAAATTAGACTAACCGATTTGGCAAAAGAGGTCCAAAAAGCCAATGAGGAGAAGAATGTCCTGAAAAGCAGAATTAGCCAAATGGAAAAAGAGGTGCAAATGCTCACTGAAGAAAATAATTCCTTAAAAATTTGAATGGAGCAAATAGAAGCTAATGACTTTATGAGAAATCAAGAAATTATAAAACAGAACCAAAAGAATAAACAAATAGAAGACAATGTAAAATATCTCATTAGAGAAAAAACAACTGACCTGGAAAATAGAATCCAGGAGAGATAATTTAAAATTATTGGCCTACCTGAAAGCTATGATCTAAAAAGCAGCCTAGACATCATTTTTCAAGAAATTATCAAGGAAAATTGCCCTCATATTCTAGAACCAGATAGGAAAATAGGAATTGGAAGAATCTACCAATCACCTCCTAAAGGAGATCCCAAAAAGAAAACTCCTAGGAATATTATAGCCAAATTCCAGAGTTCCCAGGTCAAGGAGAAAATATTACAAGCAGCCAGAAAGAAACAATTCAAGTATTGTGAAAACACAATCAGGATAACACAAAATTTAGTAGCTTTTACAATAAAGAATTAAAAGGCCTGGAATATGATATTCCAGAGGTCACATGAGGTAGGATTAAAACTGAGAATCACCTACCAAGCAAAACTGAAGATAATACTCCAGGGGAAAAAATGGAATTTCAATGAAATAGAGGACTTCTAAGCATTCTTATTGAAAAGATTAGAGTTGAATAGAAAATTTGACTTTCAAATACAAGAATGAAGAGAAACGTGAAAAGGTAAACAGGAAAGAGAAAGCATAAAGGATTTATCAAAGTTGAACTGAATATGAAGAGATGATATCTAAAAAAAATAAAATTAAGCATTGAGAGGAATGTACTGGGAGAAAGAGAAAGGGAGAGGTCAAATGTAGTAAATCACCTCATATTAAAAGAGGCAAGAAATAGCTTTTACAATGGAGAAGAGAAGGTGAGAGGGAATAAATGAGCCTTACTCTCATTGGATTTGGCTTAAGGAGGGAGTAACATATAACCTCAATGGGATATGGAAATCTATCCCACCTACAGGAAAGCAGGGGGGAAAGGGATAAGAGAGGGGGGTTAATAGAAGGGACTGCAGATGGAGGGAAGGGGTAATCACAAGCAAGCACTTTTGTGGAGGGACAGGTCAAAGGGGAGAATACAATGAATGGAGGGCAGGACAGGATAGAGGGAAATACAGTTACTCTTTCACAACATGACTGTTATGGACGTATTTTGCATGACTACACATGTATAACCTATAATAAATTGCTTACCTTCTCAATGAGGGTAGGTGAAGAGGGAGCAAGGGAGAGAATGGGGAACTCAAAGCTTTAAAACTGAATGTTAAATTTGTTTTTACTTGCAACTTGGAAATAAGATATATGGGCAATGGGGTATAGAAATCTATCTTGCCCCATAGGAAATGGAAGAGAAGGGGAGAAGAGAAGCGGGGGGGAGGGAGTGATAGAAGGGAGGGCAGACTGGAGCAAGGGGTAATCAGAATGCATGCTGTCCTGGGGTGGGGGGAGGAGAGAAATGAGAGAATTTGGAATTCAAAATCTTGTGGAAGTGAATGTTGAAAACTGAAAACAAATAAATTTAATAATAATAATAACAACAATGAACCATAAAAAATGAGTTGGCGAAGGAAATGGGAAACCATTCTAGGTTCTTTGCCAAGAAAAACCCAATTGTGTCCAACAGAGAGTTGGACACAAGTGAAAAACAACTGAACATAAGAATAACAACAGATATGGAAAGATATTCTAGGAATAAAGAGGAGGGTGAGCCTTTAGGGAAGGGCTCCTAAACAGTGGGTCTTTGAATTTGGCTGAAAAAAATAATATATCTTTTTTTTTTCCCCCACTAACGTACAACTGAAACTTGGCATTTCTTACAATTATGAATGCAGGAATCAACCCTCATTTAGAGACAGAGCTCATATGTCTCAAGAGACTGCCAAAGGTTTGAATTACACACACTTCACACACACATACACACACACACACACGCAGGTATACATTCACACACAAGTTTAAGAATTTCTGCTTTAAGAAATAGTGGGAAAAAGCATAGAGTTAAAACCTTTTGAAATACAAAGCAGTCCATCTTATGACACCTTTTCATGAAATGGAGGATTATAATATAAGGTTACAAAGTGAAGTGAGAACTGGATTGTGTTGTGCCTTTAAACTCAGGATAAGAAATTTTTACTTTATTCAGTAGGCAATGGAATGCAGTAGATTTGACATAAGGGTAGGTGAAGTAGGAATTCTCTTAGGTGGCAACCTAGAGATGGATTAGGGCAGAGATAATAAGGGCCACACTTTATCATTATATATATGTGTATGTGTGTGCACGTGTGTGTATACATATATGTACATATACATGTGTTTATATGCAAATATACACATGTACGTGTATATATGCATATGTGTATGTATACATACATACACCCACATATATGTATATATATACATATACACACATACATATATGTGTGTATATATATGTATATATATAAAATTCTAGAGAATGCTGCTTTCTATGACATAAATGAATCCATTTTATTATATCATAGGATGTTAGGGTGTGAATAATTTCAAGTCTTTGTGAGTTTAGGCAAGTATTTAATCTCTCTGAGCCTCAGTTTCTTTATCTGTAACATAAAAGGATTTGACTTGATGATTTTCAAGGTCCTTTCTCACTGTGAATCTGTGATCTTATGAATTTTGTTGGTGATCTTATGCCTCCAAGGGACAGTAACACCTGGAAAGCTACAGTTTTATTTTACTCACATTGTAAAAATGGGGGTAGCTGGATGATGCAATACAGAAATCATTGGACATGAGCTCAAATCCAGTTTGAGGTATTTAGTAGCTGTATAATCCTGGCCTATTCATTTAGCCCCTGTTTGCCTCAGTTTCTTCATCTGCAAAATAGGGATATTAGCAGTACCTACACCTAAGGATTGTCCTGAGGATTAAATGAGATAATGTTTTAATGTTATATTAAGCCATTTGTCAGTCATGTCTGACTCTTTGTGACCGCATATTGGGAATTCTTGGCAAAGATACTGGAATGGTTTGCCATTTCCTTTGTTTGCTTATTTTACAAATGAGCAAGTGAGACAAATAAGAATTAAATTACTTACCCAGTGTAACAACAATGTGGCTTGTAGCAGCTGCTGCTGAGGTGTTGGACCCAACAAGATCAGCAACAAGAGCTGCTAGCACAGGTTCTTTGATCTGCTTTTCTAAGGAAAGTAACGTTAAGGAGTTAACAATATCACTTTAATCAAACATGTCTATATATATCTATATCTATCTCTCTATCTCTCTCTATATCTGTCTATCTGTCTGTCTGTCTGTCTGTCTGTCTGTCTGTCTGTCTGTCTGTCTGTCTATCTATCTATCATTCACTGAGTTTGGGGGAAAAGCCAGCACCCTGAACTTCAGAGCAAATACAAATAGAAGTTATGGAAGGAAAACATCAACAGATCAAATAACACAATTCAACTGACAGGCATTGTCTGCTCAAGACATCACATACATAGTTACTAAAAAGAGAAGCACCAACATCTGGGTTTTCTTCAAAGCCAGGGGGCTCTGGCGTCTACCCAGAGTCTCCGTAGGAACACTCTTCCAGTGAATGATAGCCCCAAACAAAATGCTAACCTCTGAGTTTATATACCCTTCTTAGGGCCTAAAGTCTTCACACCTAATCAGCAAAAGGCTGTGGGCCTGGGGCTTTGAGCCTACTAAGACTTAATCAAAGGCACTTGATTACTTTAGCATTCTAAAAGAGAAAACATTAAAAAAAAAAGTCCTACCTTAACTAGTACTACCTACAGCTAGTAAGTGTCTGAGGCCAAATTTGAACTCAGGAAGGTAAGTCTTCTTGACTCCAGGCCAGGCTTCAATCCACTGCACCACCTAAATGCCCAATATTTTATAGTGCTTTGCAAACTGTACAAAGCTATGTAAATGTTATTGATGCAAATGATAATGCCATTACCTTTGGGGGCTAATGAAGATTTTTGAGCAGAGAAATAACATGTTCAATACTATGCTTTAAAAAAAAAACAAACTAGTCTAGTGTGTGACCTAGGGTCTCTATTTCATTCTTCCACGTCTATAAGAAATCATATGTCTCCTAAAGCATTCTAGATATATTGGGCAGGAAGTGATGAGGCCTCTAAACAATCCAGGATAGATTATAATGAGACAGAAAGGTGGAGCATGTGGAGGGGTGATATTCTACAGGTAGAATCCGTGGAATTTGATAAATGACAAGGTGCTGGGGAGAAGGTCAAGGGAGGGAGTCCAGCTTGATGGAGGCTTCCAACCTTGGTGACAGAGAAATGTGACCAGTCAGGTGAAAGAAACCCATGCATGGTCATTGTTCAAAGCTTTACGGATAAATAAAGAGACAGGGTAGGAGACAGGAGTTCAACAGGGCTATGTCTGGCCTTCCTTTCACTGTCTGCTGAGAGTGCTCCAGGGTAGTTTCACATCAAAAGGAGACTCTTACAGTGTTTACAGAAACCATCATAAATATTCAAAGTTGCATAGTTTAGCACATATTATGCATTATCCTGCTGTCTCTGAATTGGTAATATTTATTTAATATGTATAAGTAATTCAGACTATGCCAAAGTATACCGTTTTGTCAAAAGATGAGAAATCCTCAAATCCCTCTTGCCTGGGTGTTTGGTATGCTAGTGATGGATAGCTTTCCCTTATTTGATATTCAGGAATTCTTACATATTAAACATTGGCAGCTAGAGCTGAAAGAATTCATGGAGAGCATGCAAACATGACATAATCGTGGTTGGTGTTTTAACCAATGGACCTGAAGTTACACATGCAAAGTTTTCTTCCCAGCTAACTATCTAACCTCCCCACTTGGGGCAGGGTGGACATTCACTCCAGTGATATTACTGGGGACATTGAGGCCATGCAAAATGAAGTCCCATTTAAAGAACAACAGATACTTAATTGGGAGAATGGAAGAGAATATGCAGTGGAGATCTGACAGTTATTCTTAAATATTTGAAAGGGTGGAATGTGAATGAGAATTGGCAATTATCTATTTAGATTCAGGGGGAGGGGTAGGAGAATTGTGTTTGCATTGTTTTTCTAGACAAAGATCCACACCCCACCCTGCCCCCAGGCCTCACACATACTCATCCTCAGTTGTAACTATCTTGAGGGCAAGATGTTTTGCTTCATTTTATCAAGTCTCTCCCACTGTTGCTAATGCTTAATACCAAGGAATTCATCCATTTTATATTACTATATATTCAAGGTCTCCTCTGATAGAATTTAAGTTCCTTGAGGGTGGGGATCATATCACTCTTGTCTTGGCATACTAGACTTAGCTCTATGCCTCATAGAGGATAGGACCTTAATAATGTATATCCTTGTTAATGGTTTGACATTTTGTCATTGTGCCTCTAGCAACTGGCACTTTTCAGAAAGCAAATACCATTTGCTGAATTGATTTGAATGGGTGAGATTCTCAGAGAAGAATATTTTAGGCTTTGTATAAAGAAAAATGCCCTAATGACCAGTTGTACAAAACTGTTTCTTACTTAAGCCATAGATAGGGTTTTTGTTTTTGCTGCTATTTTGTTTTGTCTTGCCCAATTACAATCTAAAATATGGTGGCAATCAAACCCTGTCACCAAAAAGTAGAACTCATGAAGTAACATACTCCCCCAAATGAAGGGAACCTCCAAGTTTTCATGGGCTGTGGTGCTTAGTGGCTTTGATAGGGAGGTGTGAGACATCAGAGGAACTCAGTGCAACCTGAGTTCTTGGTGCAGCTCTGGAGTCTTAAACTTCTTCCCCAGGTTTTGTATTCTTTGTAGTATGGCTGAATGAAGGCCTTGAGCTTTGTTCACCTTCTGAGTAGATTTTTTCAAAGAATGTGGCCTTCTTGTCTGCCAAGACAATAATAATGACCTGGTCATCTGTGGCTCATACAAGTTAGGCTATATGACCTCTGAGGACCCTTCCAATTCTGAGATTATGCTTTTGTGAAAATAAGTTTAGACAATTTATTTAAAAATGGATGCAGAATCAAGTACAAATCATATAAGAAAGCCATTCTCTTTACTTTGTAGCTACATACCCATCATTTCAGATTCAAATGAGTATTCCTGATCCTAATTATGAAATCTCTCCCTAGACATGACTCAGCATTAGTTTTTGTTGTCTACAAAATTCTAATTCGCTATGGAAGGAAGAACCTTTAATGCCACTAAAGAGATTCAAAAGAATGTGCCGTAAATTCTAAGAACCAGTTCAATGCCTTTGCTATTGGGACTACACCTTCAGTGGACATGAGCCAGAACCCTAGAGAAAAATTACTTAGCATTTCCTACAAAGCAAAGAGAGAGTTTGTTATTCGACTCCTGTGTACCCAGTCCTGTATAACATGGACATAGGGCAGAAAGCTTTTGAGCTATGGTAACATAGCCTCATTCAATGGGAATGAGGAACTTTCTTACCTAGACTAGGCCACCTTTAAGTCTGAGTTCCCATGGAGATCATTGCCATTAACTACAAAGTTTCTACCTAATAGTACTTAAAAACAAAAAAAAATAGCCTCATCTCTAGGAATTAGTCCTAATACTGATTGATCCCAGAACCTTTCTTTCCACTACTCTGTCTCTGACTTCTGCCTGTTAATCAAGGTTCAGTACTGCTTCATCTGTTGACCCTCTCTTTTTTTTTTTCATTTTATTTTTTTTAAATTTATTTTTGACATGTTTAGTTTTCAGCCTTGATTTTCACAGGCGTTTGAATTACAAATTTTCTCCCCATTTCCTCCCCCCCC
>JAQQSZ010017929.1:0-10689 GCA_028646595.1 Phalanger gymnotis | reverse complement strand
TTTCTACTCACTGGAGGGATCCAAGGCTAGATCATCACTTGCTACATGTATTATAAAGGGGGTCTTATACAGATATATGTTGAATTAGATTTACAACAAAAAGAGAAACTCTCTATGTTAGGTCATGTTTCATTTTTGATTTTGCATAACCAGCAATTATCATTGTCAGACACACAGTAGGCAGTTAATCAATGCTTATTGATTGATTAGTGAATCATCTTTAAGGTCCTTTCTGTCACTAAGATTCTATGAATCCTGGAAGGTTGAAATGTTTATTTTTCTTTCTCTTCTCCCTACTTCATTTACCCCTATTCTTTTTTCTCCTCCTCCTTCTCCTTCTTCCTCCTTCTCACAAATTCTATTGCAATCCATAGCTCCAAGAGTAAATTAATCAGTTTTCTTTTCCCTTGAATATTAAACTTTCCCATCTTTGTCAGTTTGATCCAAAAGGAATGAGTTGGTACTTCAGAATTATTTTAATTTGTTTTTCTTATTATTAGACATTTTGAACAATTTTGGGATGGTTATTAACAGCTTTCATATCTTTTCCTGAAAACTGTTCATACCTTTCATTATTTTTAATGGGAAAATGCTTTTAATCTTATAAACTTGTGCTTTGTTTTGCCTCAAAGCTCAGCTTAAAGCAAATACCATGGTTCAGAATTTCTAGAAAATTGGTTCACTAGAAGATGATACAATCATGAGATTTATTATTATGGGATTCCATAACCAGTCAAACAAAAGCATACACACACAATATGGAAATATAAACAGACTGATGTTTCTCCCCGTAGATGCAAGAAACTTATCCTGGTGTAAAGATGAAGGAGACATGTAAGGGAAGAACTTACACACTAAAAGTTGGGGTTAGGGTTCAGGAGGTGAAATTATATACTCTCAGAATTGACTTGGTTAAGAATAGGTAATCATTGCCAGATGTAGGACAGGTTATTCCTAATCAGACATGGATGTGGTAGAAAAGTTTTCAGGGTCACTTACTGATACCAGGCTTTGGGAAGCTCAGGTAAGGGGAGTTTCTTTGTGGGGCCACAAACTAGAACGATCTAACATCAACCATCTAAGCCAGCAGAAAAGGAATGACTAAAAGGCATGGGCAAGACAAGACAAGAGCTCATCCAATCAAAAGCATCCAGCTTTATCTTCCTGGCGTAGAATTAATGGTAGAAAAGTACAAACTCTTTTACCTATATGCTTTCATGTGCATGAGGAGCACTCCAGCTAAGTGACACCATGTTGGAATTCTCTGATTATAACACCAAACTCTAACTATGAAATTAAACAATAACTTCAGTAATATAAAGCTTACAATAAACACAACTTGTCTTAAATTTATAGTTTCTTTTAATTTCAGACTGGTTTGATTTAAAAAAAAAACATTTCACACTATATATTTTTCTCATATTTCTAGATACATTAATTTATTTAAAGTAGTTCTTTTAAAATGTTACACAATTAAAATTGTTTATTTCATTTCTTCTATTCTGCTTTGTGACTAGTTAATCCTTGCCCACAGTTGTAAAACATGTACTTTTTTTCCCTTCTCTTAAATATAGAAATGTACATCATAACTTTATATATACACATATACATATATGTATGTATATTATATATACACACACATACATACACATATATATGAAAGTGTATACCAGTTTTAATAATTTATTTTCTACTCCATTCCTTTCAAATATTTTCATCTTTTTCATTTTTGAGCAGTTTGAGATACATGGTATGTTGTTTATGATGTGATACTAGGCCTCAGGAAAGAGCTTTTACTTGATTACATAGATTTGGGAAAATTGGCATAGATATTGTAATCGAACCCATGAGAGGGGATGATATAACCAAGTGGGAAAATATAGAGCAAAAAAGGCAGGGGGCTCAGGACAAAGCTTTGGTGGCACATCCAGTATCAGTAGAAATTACATGGATGAAGAACCAGCAAAGGAGTTGGGGAAGGAAAGGCCAGACCTCTAGGAAGAGAAATAAGTAAAATGTGACACAAATTCAGAGAACAGAAATATACAGGAGTTGATCAGTAGTGTCAAGTGCTATAGAGAGGTCAAGAAAGAATAGGATGAAAAAATATACAATGAAATTTGTCATTGTATTGAGAGATAACTGTAAGAGAAAAATAAATCCTTAGTAACTTTAGAAAGAAAAATTTCATTACATAAGAAGCCAGATTGCAGATGGTACATGAAAAGGAAAGGAGAGGAAGAGGAGGAAGAAGGGGAAGGGAATAAGCATTTATATGTTGCTTACTATGTATTATAATTTGGCTAAGCACTTTTGCAAATATTATTTCATTTGAACCTCACAATAACCTGGTCAGGTAGGTCAACAGGATTTTGAGTTATGAAAATTGGAATGCAAGCTCTTCCATGAGACAAAGTGCTAAGGAAGTTGAAACATAGATATCCTGAATTGGGACACTGTATCATTCTAAAACACAAAAGTTCCTAAGATATAGAAATCATTAATACTTCCCAGGCATGTGACAATGGGATACAGCTGTGAGTGGAGGGAATATGTTAAGCAGAACCAACTAGAGGAAAACAAAAAAAAATCATTTCAGAGTTCAAAGGGCTTAGCAATCTAAATTAATCATTTTTAAAAAATCCTCCCAGTTTATATATGTCAGGAAAACCCTTCAACCTAATGGGGGATGCCATTAATCCTCAGGAATGTATACAGAAGAAAAAATAGCCACCATAGCAGTTGCATGGAGAAATGTCAATCAACGAGAAGAAAAACCTGAAACAAGTTACTGAGAATAGTAAAAAACTGAAAGAAAACATATAACTGTCAGTAATTTTAAAACAGGAGATAAAATGAGTAATAATTCACTATGATATTAAATTTTAAAAGAGAAATTAAACAAATCTTCTCAGTAGAGAAAGCAAGAGAATAAATTGTGTGGATTTCCCTAAAAGTCATGGTACAAAAGCAAAAAAAAAAAAAAACCAAAATGATTTAAAAGAGAAATAAAACTTTAAAAACAAAACTTTTAAATGAAAATCTTGGATTTGAAATTACATAAGAAATCAAAGTTGTCACAAATTTAATTATAAAAATGATGAAGAAATCAACGTGGGGTATACACTGGTAAATTGCCGCCAGCAACTGTGGCCCAGAATGGCCGGAGATGGCCAAACACATCAGAGAGTGAAAAGAATACATGGGCCAGGTGGAAGAGTACAGCATAGCTCCATTTATTAAGCTGAAGAAAAGGGCTTATATACTTTTTTAGGCAAGAAGATCAACAAGTTCACATGAGAGACATTTGTTACATTGCATGACTTCCTTGTGCTTTGTTCCCCTTTTTGCCATAAGAATATTGTATTAATCAGCTCACAGGTGTTGTTTAGCACCTGTGTGCCATGGGGGTTTTGGTGAGAGCACCTGTGTGCTGAGGATTCTGGGAGAGCCTACATCCTGAGCAGCACGTGTGTGCCAAGGGAGCTTTGGAGAGAGCATATGTGTGTTGAGGGGGGTGGGGTTTGAATAGCACACTTGCTGAGTTATCAGCCAAAGGGCAAGAACAGGCTTCAGGAAAAACCTGGCTTGTATCTTATTCCAGAGCTGGCCCTCTACAGTAAATCTCTTCAATATAATAGCTCCAAAAAAGAAAAAGGCTTATGTACAAGTAAAAGATATATGTAAGCATGAGAATATTAAGAAGAGAAGAAAAACAAAACTCCTTTGAAAGAAAGCACAAATTCAATATAAGCCAGTATGAATGACCATGAAGATGGGGGGGAGGTAATAATTAAAAGATATTGGTCTCTGAGAGCCCACAGAAATGGTAATTAGGGGAATACAAAGAGATAATTGAGTGATGATAACAGCCACCATGTTTATTCTTGTCTATCCCTTGGAAAATCCTGAAGGTTGACTTGCCTCAAGGCATGCCTGCTCACAATTGGAATGAGGCAATTCAAAAGAATGATCTCTAGCTTTTGAAGTCTGAAGATAGGGATGTGATCTCTTCCAGAAAAAAGAGCATTAAGGAAGTTGACACATGAGCATCTTGAATTGAACTCTTCTCCCAGCTGACCTCAAGATTTAGAATCCTCCTCCTGTCTTCTTCAGGAAGATGTACTGTTGGGCCAGGATGTTCCCACATTAAGCCAGATGACTAAGTGCCTGGAAAGCTGGTGACAACTGACTCTGTGAATTGGGACTTTTGGACAGTGTGGGCTAAAGTGCAGTGAGAAAGAGATTTCCTAAAAACCATTTGGTGCAGAGGCAGAAAAAGGAATGCTACTTGATCTAAACTGCAACAGTGAATCAGGCTGTTGGTGGGATGTAAGTTCCTTCCTTAATATATTAGGAGAAGGGGTGAAATTGAGGACCATTATTCAGAATTCTGAATATAGATTAGTTTGAAAGCTAAAATAACTACCCCAAACCTCAGTGACTAATTAGAAGTACAAGAATTCACTCCATACACCTTGGTGAGGAATTCACTCCATTTCTCTTTTCCAGTTCCTATGGTCCTTAAGATCAAGAGTGGTGCTAGTTATGAAATTCCTTCCTTTATCCTTCTGATGACCCTTGTGGACATGTAGAATAGGATTATTTCCCAGAACACCAAAGACATGAACGGACAAATAGGATGAGTTTCAGAAATAATTGAGCAAACAATTCAACAAAAAATGGTGGGCTTGAGAGTTTCTTTGAAATGTTCTGCTGATTAATAAATC
The DNA here is from genome assembly GCA_028646595.1 of Phalanger gymnotis. NCBI lineage: Eukaryota > Metazoa > Chordata > Mammalia > Diprotodontia > Phalangeridae > Phalanger > Phalanger gymnotis. Next base: position 5,959 of record JAQQSZ010017929.1, on the reverse strand, counting down.
TATGGATTTTACTTTTAATAGCCTTTACACAATAGAAAACTTAGTTGCCTTTGTAATAATTGATAATATTAAGTCTACAGACTTTATATTTAATAGTGATGTAGCTACAGAAACTTTGGTTGTTTTCTGCATTCTAAGGACAACACAGAATATTAAGAGAATATGTGAAGAAATTTCAAAGAAGAAATGACACCTTTAGAGCTATAAATTTCCTTATTCCTATGATCCTGAGAGACTCCTTTGTATCATTTTGACTCAATTACAATGGTGATCATTGAGAGTTTCTTTGTGCACCAGTTCTTTTGAAAGATTAAGCCAGTGGGGCTGGGCTACTTGCACATTCTCATAGAAAGTCTTGTTTTGAAGTGATTTTGTCATGAACCACTGGGTTAATGGCCAGATTAATGTACTACTTGGTGAATAAAATTATTAACTCCACCCTAATATTGGTTAATGATCAACTGATAGTAATACTACCTCTCTATAGGTTAACCAAAATGATATCATGTGCTGATATACACTGCATAACCAAGTGCAGTGCTCAAAGTGTCACCTGAGTCACCCAACATTACACACATTTATGATTTGGCACCCCTGCACCTTTCCAGCTTTTTCTCATATTACCCTCATTCCCTCTCCCTCTCCCTCTCCCTCTCCCTCCCCCCCTCTCTCTCTTAAAATTGTTGAATTGCCACCCATGCTTTTAGGCCCAGCTTATATCTTCTTCAGAAAATCCTCCATAGTCCCCATAGTTGACTTCTTCCCTATGAAGTCTCACATATTGCTTTGTGTGCCCCTCTCTAAGAAATGTATTAATTGCTCTATTTTATGTGTATTTTTTTATGTGTCGCATCCCCCACTACCCTCCAAGTTCCACGAGGGCATATATTATCTTTTCTAAATCTATACCTTTCCTCCATGTTTCACACAGTGCTCTGTCCATAGACAATTCATTGAAAAAATGTTCATTGAATTAAATCATCTTACACTTTAAATGATTGTTACAAACACTAAGGTGTATAATCACAAATGCCTGTAAGTTCCACATGAAGAAGCAGAAATGATGCTATAACACAAGAAACACTATAATCTTTCAACTTTATTCACACCAACTTTGTTTAGCCTATCATTTACCTCTATAAGAAAGCAGAGGAAACTGTATAGTAATGATTTTGTATTCAGGAGTGTCAGAGATAGAGCCATAAGTTGTCTTCAGAAAAGTTATGGACCTACACTTCAAACTTATTAGGACCAAAGTGCTTTGCCAACTCCATTAAATTGCTTAAATCAGGTACATAATTAAAGTCACAGACATGTCTATACATGCCTTCAGCGTCTGCCCACTATTCCTCCAAATATATGAGTCAGTGGTTGCATTATAGATCTGCACTGTGGAGAATTACTATATTAGTGGTACTCATATATTTATTGATTTTATGTCTAAGTAGAAGAACTGAAGACTATTATACTTATTAATTTGTAGTGGAGAAAACAAAGGTAGCTTGACCAGAATTCCTTAAAACAGTTATTTACTTCATCTCTAATCCTTTTTTAGGAAAAAAAAAATACAAACACAAAATCATCTGTAACTCGTTCCTAAATAGCATTTTGACTTTGGCTCTTTACAAAATGCATCCACATTAAAATAAGTTTCTAAGTGCCGAATGCCTCAAGCCTTGTATGCACAGTCTATATTTTTAGGTTTATCATTAATCCTGAAAGATATGACTGCCATATGTTATTTATATTCTGAGCATCTGAGGCATAAATAAATGGCATTTCTCAGACAATTGCTTACACAGTGAGCATGAGGGTAAGTACTTAAGGAATATTGACTCAGATTTTATGATGAAAATGAAAAGAAGGTGCCTGAAATAATGCTATGGAAAAATCACAAAGGAAATTTATGCACAATTATGGCTCTTTTCACTCAAATAAATGTCAAATAGTCTCAGAATGTCATCATAATTTTATGAACAATGTCTGGGATACTATAGGTTCTGGAATAAAGATTATAAAACTTAATTAACAAATTTCCTTCTTAGAAAAAAGGGGAGGGCAGATTAATTCCCAGGTGATATTGAGGTCAATTTCTGAGATTGCTTTTAGAAATTCTGCCCATTAGGTGGTAATTTTACAACATATTATTTAAAAATGACTTTTATGGGCCAGTTTTCTATTATCCAAGCCAAGTGGAAAATAGAAGCAGTTTTCCAGATAAGTCAGGAAAGGACTTTCTATTTTTCACTTTGCCTTTGTCCTAGCTATGTATTCAGATAATTCTCTCAAATTTAAAAGCAATTTGGAATGAACCTGGGGGTTCTAATCATAATTTCCCTTACTTCACTATGGATACTCTTAGACAGATCTTTAATTGAGTTGTTCACCTGGGTCTACTCTATTATCAGCCCAGAAAGCTCAGGGTTCCCTGTAGCCATTTGAGAACATATTCTGTGGAGAACTAACTTGGAGCTCATAGGATCTTAGATTTAGATTGTGAAGTCATAATACAAGTTCCTTAGCACAACCTTCTCATTTTATATGTGGGGGTATTGAGATTCAAAGATCTTAAATGATGTAATATGACTAAGGTCAGAAAAGTGGTATGCAGTAAAAGTAGGAATCATATTCAAGTACTCTAAGTTCAATTTTTTGTCTACTATACCACATCATTCCCTTGGATGGGATATCCCCTAGGATAATTGAGAGTATTATAGAAAATTTGGAAGCTACTTATAAGGGCAATGAAATCTTAGAAAATTTAGTGGTTATGATGGCCTACATATCTGTTGTTTTATTTGTTTGGAGGACTGAAGGACATTGATCGATTGGCTTTTTGATTCTTTTAGACTATGATTTCCATACATACAAAGCAAAATGGAGCCTAGATGAAGAGCTAGAAGGGACTTTGAAAGTCAAGATAAAATACCACCTACCAATTGAGAATATTTTTCCAACCGTATAATTGATGTGGGGGGAAACGTACAATGATAACAGTGATAATAGGTCTGCTCATTTTCCCCCAATAATGAAAAACATACATATGTCTTGTGAACTCCAAGCTTACCCTATAAGCAAAATATTCAGTTCTATTAAGTCGACATATATATCTCCTACAAAGAAAACTTAAATTAAAAATAGTCTGGTATCTTCAGAGAAGAATGTTAATAATAATAATAATGATAATGACAATAATAATAATAATAATAATAATAATAATAATAATAAATGAGATGCCCTTCATGAGCTCCAATTCTAAATGCAATGAATAGACCAAAGTAATCTGAATGTCACTGAATTTTGTTTTCTTGTACTAATGACTATCACTTTTTGACCTTTGATTTTAGGCCTTTAAGAGAAACAATTTACATTTACATAACATATTCAATTTACAAGGATCAGGGAGCATTTTACAAATTGATTTGCTATCTATGGACCATGTTCTGCACTTAATTATTCACACTTCCACCACACCTGAGTGTCCTAAGGCAGAAAAAAACTCATTCACCTAGGACTTGAAAGTGGTCACAACTGGTGTGATGTGTTGAAGCTATTCAACAGTGCTAAATAATCCTATACAACAGGATAGATTGCTTCAGAATGCTTAACAGTAGGAAACACTGCAAAGATCTCTTGCAGAGATCTAAGGGGCTGAATTAAAAGCATGAATTTGCTTAAATCCTATCAGCAGAACACTGAGCATGTGGGAAAGAACTATTTTTTTCTAGTTCTTTCTAGGAAAGCAGAAGCTAGAAGGATAGCAGTCATGAGGAATTCCATCCCTTTAAGATAAAGGAACTGCTGCTAGTCACAGGGGACTGGAATATGGAGTCCATTCCTTTCCCTTCTTAGGGTTTCCTTTGCTATGGATTTATGCCCAATGCCAAGTCTAAGTCCTTTTTCTACATTTATAAATTTTTTCCATTGTTTACACATTCCTGAATTAAAACTTTTTACTGTGCGGTAAGACGATCCTGAATTCTCAATGTTAATAGAAGATTTGCAAGTTCCTTTCAAGCTGGAGGGGTGTGGGGCTAGATATAGATGATATTTGTGCCTTCCAAGGTTAAACCTAGCAAATCAGAGATACCCATCACCAGAATGACAGTAAGGTGATCAAATTTCTGGTCCACAGAAATTCTCAAAGACTAACTAGTAATTTCAAAGAATGAGAAAATTGTAGATTAGGGAGCTCAAATGGACTTTGAATGTCATTAAGTCATCATTTTAGAGATAAGAAGTTGATGCCCAGGAAAGTATGGCAATTTGAGCAAGTTCAACAAGGTAATGAATGAAGGAAGCAGAATTTGAATTCATATCCTTTTACTCCAGTCTTGGCCCTGGAGTTACAAGACCTAGCCAAATTAGGTGGTACTGTAGACAGAGCAATGGGTCTAGAAGTCTCAAAGACCTGTGTTCAAATCTGGTCTTGGACAATTACTAGATATGTGACCTTGGGCAAGTCACTTAAGCTTTGTTTGCCTCAGTTTCCCCATCTATAAAGTGGGCATATATCACAGATCTGTTGTGATGATCAAATTAATATCATTTATAAATCACTTATCAAAACAACAAGAACATAGTAGGCACTACACAAATGCTTATTCACTTCCTTTTCCTTTTCACTGTACCACACTGTCTTTAACTGTACAAGAGTTAAATCTATGTAGTGGAAAGAATGCACTCTCATACCAAGTCCCTGAAGCACTGAAGGATCATAAAGAAATGTGACATTTACATATCATTGCACATTCATTCTCATTTGAAACCAACCAAAAATTCCTTGTGAGCTATGCATTATTATCCCTATTTTACAGATGAGGAAAATAATGCTCATTGAGATCAAATTCCTCATCTCATAGTTACACTGTTAATAAGTGACAGAGAACAGAAGAAATCTCAAAAAGATATTCACTATATCCCAATGCCTCTCCAGAGGCCACTTTAACTGAGAGTTAGTGACACATTTCTATGGCTATTGATTCAATCTCATCTATTAGTTTTAGGTTTTCCAACTTAGATATTTTTTTTAATGGAAGCATATCCATATTGCTCATTCTATTGATGACAGGAAGTACAATTATGTTCCCATTAGCAAGGAAGAAACCTTATTTGTCAATATTTCAAATTATTTCCTAAAGGAAATTATACATTTCATTGAGTATTTTTGATTGGCTAATAGTCATGCAAAAATCATATTTAAAATATACCACTATATATCATGTGCTTTTGCATAACTAATTTATATTATTTTATTGTTGGAGATTACATAGGAATAGTAATCTACATTATAGCCAAAATTCAAAATTCAATGAAAAATCATATGCATAGCTTTCTGACTGTGACTCACTTTTCCCCTCTGTGAGCCTGTTATGGAACCCACTAACCTTTATCTTAAAGCCATTGCTACACCATCTAAGTGCATGGATGTTACAGAAAGGATGCTGATAACTTGTATAGCATAAAGCTGAACAGTTTAAAAAGGGGTAATCCAATTTCTCCAGGACATATGGACAGACACTTTTAACTTGCATTAAAGAATGCAGACAATGGGAAAGGATTCTGGGAAGATGGCAGAGTAGCTCAGAAAATTCCAAGCTCTCAAAATTTTGCCCAATAAAAGAGATAAAATAGCACCTTAGGGTGAACAAACTGTGGTATAAAAATGGAAGCACAACAGGTGTCTTCCTGGGACAATTTGAGAAGATCAGAAGAAAAATCCAAGGACAAAATTTGGTCCTTGTGAAGAGGAAAAACCTCCAGGCCAGAGTCCACATTACTAAAAAGCAGCAAGCCATGGGGATAGCTGGATCAGGAAGCCACCTCAGCCCCATCCACCAGAACTTTTATAACTTGAACTTTTTTTCTATTATTGTTATTTAATATATTTAGTTTTCAGCGTTGATTTTCATGGGAGTGTGAATTATAAATTTTCTCCCCACTTCTACCCTCCCCCCCT
>JAQQSZ010017928.1:0-10690 GCA_028646595.1 Phalanger gymnotis | reverse complement strand
TACATATGGGTCCTTTTCCCACTTGTGTGATCTCTTTGGGATACAACCCCAGAAGTAGTATTGCTGGGTCAAACACTATGAACATTTTTATAGCCTTTCGGGAATAGTTCCAAATTGCTCTCCAGAATGGCTGAATCAGTTCACAACTCCACCAGTAATGTAAGTGTTCTAATTTTCCCACATCCTCGCCAGCATTTATTATTTTCCCTTTTTGTCATTTTAGCCAGTCTGACAGGAGAGATGTGGTACCTAAGAGTTGTTTTGATTTGCATTTCTCTAATCAGTAGTGATTTCAAACATTTTTCATATGCCTATAGATATCTTTAATTTTTTCCTCTGAAAACTGTCTGTTCATATCATTTGACCATTTCTCAATTGGGGAATGACTTGTATTCCTATACATTAGGCTCAATTCCCTGTATATTTTAGAGATGAGGCCTTTTTTCTCCCAATTTTCTGCTTCCCTCCTAATCTTGGTTGTATTGGCTTTGAAAAATAAGGAATGCTTCACGAATTTGCGTGTCATCCTTGTGCAGGGGCCACGCTAATCTTCTCTGCATGGATCCAAGTTTAGTATGTGTGCTGCCGAAGTGAGCACCAGAGCACACTATGTTAATATAGTCTGGGCAGCTAAGTGGCACAGTGGATAGAATCCCAGACCTTATCTTTATGAGTTCAAATCTGGCCTCAGGTACGTACCAGCTGTGTGACCCTGGGCAAGTCACTTCACCCTGTCTACCTCAGTTTCCTCATCTGTAAAATGAGCTGCAGAAGGAAGCACAAGAACCAAGAAAACTCAAATTAGTATCATGAAGAGTCAGACATGACTCAGCAACTACATATATAGTGCAGTTCTGCATTGTTAATTTATAAAAGATTAACAGTACTGGTTGCTGATTCAGTTTGCCATACACTAGTACTCCCACAGTCTTTCTCTTTTAAGCATTTTTGTTATTCATTCCTCCTATGTTGTATCTCCTATGAAATGCAACTTCTTTTCTCCCATCCACAATGTGGAGAGACTTGACCTAAAAGAAAACAAAGCTGTTCCTGTGACCTAATTGACCCTGGTTTTCCAGACATAGCTTCCCAGGCATCTACACATGTAAATAGTCCCAGCCACATGGGTATGGGCCTATCAGACTTGGTGAGTGCCCAAGACTATGTGATTTGCCATACCCTGATGATCTAATGACCAGACTTGTTTCCATATGGAGATATGAGAGGGGTCCATGTCCAGAAAAACTAAGGGACACTGTACCCTTCTTACATGTCCTTCCTGTGTTAGGGTAAAGTCAACCTCCATTTGTAAATGTTTGATTTGTGAGTGCTTTGTGTTATCCCAAAACTGAACTGGAACTAAAAGATCCATTAGATCTGACGTTTCCTTTGCAGCTCTGAAGTCCCTCAGGTAAGATGTTCCAGTTTGACACCAGACTTAGCGTTTCCTCTGCTTACCCTGAAGTCACTACATGTGCTTCTTCACCCATTCATCCAAGTATATGGAGGGCCTAATGTCTGTAGAGCATTTTGCCAAGCTCTGGGGAAGATAAAAGCTTAGAATAGAATTTTCTCTTTGCAGTGGGGGCGTGGGGGATAGAAGGTGGGGGGAAGAACTGGATCTTGAGTAAGAAGAGTTGGGTTTGAATCCTGGCCTCATCATGTACCACTTGGATGACATTGGGCAAGTCACCTAATCTCTGTGGGATTCAGCTTCAGGGGACTTAGACTGTATGATCCCTAAGCTTCCTTTAATCTAATTTAATAAATCTTTATTGAGACTTGCTATATGCAAAGACCCTGAGCTCCCTGGGAAGGATATGAAATTCTAAATCCTATTAGCTTATACTTAAAGTGTTCTTTTTTTATTTAGGGCAGTTAGATGGAGCAGTGGATAGAGTGCTGGGCCTGCAATCAGGATAGACCTGAGTTCAAATGTGACCTCAGATACTTTCTAATTGTGTGCCTCTGGGTAAGTCATCACATGACCTCTTTTTGCTTCAGGTTCCTCACCTTTAAAATGGGGATAATAACAGCAATTACCTCACAGGGTTATTGTGAGGATCAAATGAGAACTATATAAAGTGCTTAACACGGTCTCTTTATTTGTTCTTCTCACTTGTCCAATCAAATGAAAAAAAAGCATGCATATATGAATTATCATTTACAGACTACTTCTACCAGAATAATATAAATATATACACATATATTTCCTGTTACATATGAAAAAATACCATTAATACCCTTCTCTCACAAAAGTTCTACTCCAATGTTTCACTATGACATGGAAGTGACCCTAGATTGTTGACGGCAGTGCAATAAGCATTTGAGCTCCTTCTATGAGTGAAGCACTGTGAGAGGTGCAAGGATAAAGGTGAAATAGTCCTTGCCTTCAAGGACCTTACCTCCTAAGCAGGGAAATGTGTGTGTGTGTATGTACAATATTATAGATACATACATGTACATATATATACATATGCGCACATATACATATACATACCTATATATATATATACACACACACACACATACATGTATATGCTCATTTATAAAACACATACAAAGTAGTTACAAGTTAACCAGTTAACCTGGAAACCGGGAAAGAGCTCAAGAAGAAAGTGACCTTTGCCCTAGATCTTGAAGGGATTCCAAGAGGTAAAGAGGGAGAGTATTCCAGACATGAGGGAATAAGTACCAAAAGCCTGGGGATAGGAGGTAGAATATCATATTGAAGAATAGCAAGAACCCCAGTTTGGCAAAATAGTAGAGTTCACGGAAAAAAGCAATATGTAAGAAGTCTGGAAGGTGGGATAGGATCAGGTTGCAAAGGTCTTTGAATACCAAATAGAAGCGTCGAGGTGGTAAGTGGATGGAGGGGCTGGCCCTCAAGTATGGAAGACCTGGGTTCAAATCTGTCTCGGGCATTTACTAGCTCCATGACCCTGGGCAAATCACTTAACCTCTATTTGCCTCAGTTTCCTCATCTGTAAAATGGGTTGTTATAAGGATCAAATAAGAATAATTGTAAAGTTATTAGCACAGTGTCTAGCTATATGCTATAGAAATATTATTATTAATATGTCAATGGAGAACCAGCTTTGTCAGGTCCCACCTTGGAGGATCAGCCTGGTTAAGTTGAGGACAACTCATCACCAGAAGATTGGTTGGTCATCTAGGGATGAATTTTTTCTGCTATACTAAGTCAGGAAGACCATTCATTAAGTTATAAAAAGGCCATGGTTTGTAATATCAACAAAAGTATATTCACTTATGAAATCATAGATTCCCGAAGTAATATTACTTTTGTACTTGAAGTGTATTTTACAGTTTTTAAAGTATTTTTGCACATTTTGTATCATTTGATCTTCATAAGCACCTTTTGGCAAAGGCAACGCAGATACCATACTGTCAGATGCAGAGATGGGAAGGGATCTTCAAGTCCATTTAGTCCAACTCAATTGTTTTAAAACATCCCAGTTTTACAGTTGAGGTAATTAAGACTCTGCTGCCAAACTGGTATTCCTAAAGGCCAGTTCTGACCATGTCACTCCTTTGAGCTCCCTGGCAAAAAGCTGTAGTGGTTTCCTATGACTTTTAGAATAAACTTCATACTCCTCTGTTTGGCATTTAGAGCCTTTCATAATCTGACTTCAATCTGTTGTTCCAGGCCGATCGGAATCTTGATTGCAATGACAAGTAGTCAATTAAGAAGCATTTATTAAATGTCTACTATGTACCAGGGGTCAGCTATGTGGTACAGTGGATAGAGTGCCGGGCCTGGAGTAAGGAAGACATCTTCAGGAGGTGAAATCTGGTCTCAAACACTTACTAGCTGTGGGTAAGTCACTTTACCCTGTTTGCCTCAGTTTCCTCATCTGTAAAATGAGCTGGAAAAGAAAATGGCAAAATACCTCAGTATCTTTGCCAAGAAAATCAGAGTCAGATATGACTGAATAACAATAAAAACAAGCACAAGGCTCTGCACCAGGTGTTGGGGATACAAAGATACTTTCCTCTATACATCCTACATTATAGTCAAACTGGCCCACTTGCTATACCTTACACACACAGAATCCCATTTTCTGCCCCAGAGCTTTTGTACATGTTATCCTGTAAGACAGAAATATATTTTATCCTCACCTCTGCCTCCTAGGATTTCTATAATCCTTCAAAGCTCAGCATGAATGCTACTTCCTGAATGAGACCTTTCACTTGTACCCCCTACCCCAACCCAGGTGGTGCAGTGGATGGAATGCTGGGACTGGAGTCAAGAGGACTTATTTTCATGAGTTCAAATCTAGCCTCAGATACTTACTAGCTGTGTGATCCTGGGCCAGTGATTTTACCTTGTTTGACTTAGTTTCCTCATCTGTAAAATGAACTAGAGAAGGAAATGACAAACCACTGTAGTATCTTTGACAAGAAAACCCCAAATGGGGTCATGAAAAGTCAAACACAACTGAAAACAACCCAACAACCCCAGCCCAAGTTGTTAGTATCTCATCTCCAACTACTTTGTATTTATTTACAAGTGTAATTTTTCAGGTAATTTATTTATATATTTACAAATTATATAAATTTTTACACAGTGTTACAGCAACATTTTACATTTTATTTATATGCATATATATTGCTTCTCTCTAAACAATGTAAACTCCTTGGGGTCTGGGACTATTTCATTTTTATCTTAGTATTTCCAAGCCTCTAGTCCAATCCCTGGCACATAGTAGGCACTTCATAAATGCTTGTTTAATTCATGGATGAACGAATGAAATAACTTGCTTGAAGTCAAACAATTAGTAAGTGGCAAAAGTGGGAATACAACACTGACCATCTGAATCTTATTCTAACAGTCTTCCAAGAATAGGGCAATTCCAAGAATGGGGTTGTCTTCTAGTCAAGATGGATTTTCATCAATCCATCAATTCTCCAACTAGGCAGCTAGCCAGAGGCAGGACTGCATCCCGTGGAAGCATAATAGCAAAGCTTATGACCCTAGAGCACAACCTGCCTGCTTTTGCCCCCTGTGACTTATGCTGAATTCTTGTGCTTTTCAGATTTCCTTTTATGCTAATTCAGCTCTCTAGGTCAGACTAGGTTCCCATTTTCGATCCTGCTCTAGTGTGAATCACAGAACCAAGTGTCTTTCTTGCTTTCTCTTGTCTTTGAGAGGCTCTCTGAATTTGTCATCACCACGGCAGGGCTGCAGCTAGCTCTGCCTCCTTGATACCACTTCTGACCTCAGCCCAGCAAATTCTTCAAAACCAGTTTCAACTGACGACCTAAGATCTGGATTGGCCTGGAGCCCAGAGATGACAAAACGAAACACATTGACCAGTATGGAGAGGTAGGGGGGCAAATCATGATAATAATGATGATGGAGGATAAGGACTGGAAACTCCATGGGAGCTCCCCAACCCAATGCAATTTGGCAGCATCTCAATACAATCTGACAAGTGACTAAAACACTAAGGGGACAAGTGACTTGCCCAGGGTCACACAGCCAGTATGCATCAGCTGTGGAGCTTGAACATTCTGGCTCTCTCCCTCTATGCCATGCTGCTTGTCAATAGCAATAACTTAACATTTATATAGCACTTTAAGGAAACTGAGACAGATAGAGGTTAAATGACTTGCCCAGGGTCACACAGCTATTAAGTATCTGAGGCAGGATTTGAACTCAGGCCTTCCAGACTCCAGGGCCAGCATTCTATCCACTATGACACACTAACTGGACTTGGAGCCAGAAGCACTTGGGTTTGAATCCTAGCTTAGCACTCACTAGGAGTACAATGGCAGTCATGGGCAAGTTGCTTTTCTGATTCTCATTCTCCTCACTGGTAAAATAAGGATTATAATACTTGGCACTATGAACCTCCGAGGGTCGTTATGAGGAAAATACTTTGTAAGCCTAAAAACACAATGTAAATGTGACTTATTATTAGAAGATTTTATCCAAAATCAGTTCTTGATTTTGCAATGTGGCTTTATCAGTACTGGTGTCCTATTTCTTATATGGAGTTCATTGATAGGTAGCCCACCATGTATTTCTTCTTGAAAATTCATAGGCTTTCTTCCTTTTTAACCCCAGTAGGAGCTATCCTTCATTCTATTCCCTTTTCTCTTCTTTTCACTGCCCATCATTCCTTTGTACACTATTCCATAGCTACTGTTGAGTTTTTTTTTTAATTGCTTAAGTTTACTTCAATGGTATATAAGTTAAAGTGTTGATTTCCATGAGTTCAGACTCTGTTCCTGACCTTGGAGAAATCTCTTTACCTTATTTCCATCAGATTTTTCATCTATACATTGGAGAGAGCCATAAATGTACTTGTAATGAAAACAAAAATGATCGAAAAGTCCCATGAAAATATAAATGTGGGAGAAATTTGCACTACTATTCAACTCTACTGCCCCCTTCCAGTATGGCTGATTTCTGAAAAAAATAATTTAGCAAAGAAATATTATTAAGTATTATGCATTTATTTTTCATATATCTTTTATTCCTTTTCTATGAATCCCATAAAATGGCGCACCACGTACGATTGCTGTGCCGTGCATGAATCATTGCTTTTTAGGAATTCAGAAGTTTTCTGAGAAGAAAATGCTAATTAGACTTCTTTTGTAGTCTGGTGAAGCCTTTCTCAGAATAATGCTTTTAGATGCATAAAATAAATGTACGTGATTACAAAGGAAACCAATAATATTAAAATAGTTATCAAAATAATATTTTTAAAAGTTCATGGCCCTCAGGTTAATCACCCCTTTCTCTATAGTCAATAAACATTAATTAAGTACCTAGTATGTGCCAGGCATTATGTTAAGTGCTATTTATAATAACTTAAGTTTAATGTTAGACAAGTAGTTGTGTTGGTTTAGAAACTTTTAGAAGGAGTATTTGGTATCACTTTCATTTGCTAACACCTGTGACTGATACAGCTCATTGTGCCTTACCTGAAAAAAAAAAAAAAGAACACACCTGAATAGTCTCTTTCGTCAAAGTTTGTGATTGGCGAGGACAAGCCAATATTGTTTTCCTCAAACAGCTAGCTTGAATCTTAAAACGCAGCTATATTTCCTCTAATAGGAAATTGCCTACCACAGTAGATAGATATTTTTACATTTTTCTCAATTTAACTAATTGAATAGGTGTGTCTGTCAAGGACTGTTCGCATTCTTTTCCTTTTGCTTGGCTTAGAAGTAATGGAGGCATTTTGCTTAAAAGTTTCAACCATGATCAACCACGATATTGTAATGGCACTCTTTCTTGTCAATGTCCTGTAATGAGTAGCCTTCAGAGAAGTCGGTAAATAAAGCTGTCATATGTATTGACAGTAATACAGCATCACTGCACATATTTCCTATCCCCTTTTGCCTGCCCCCCAATTTTAGGATTGCAGAATTAACATGGCACATGATGTTTTCTCTAGCTAAACACAAACCAGCTGCAGTCTTTTTAAGTCTCATATCATTTTGTTAGCACAATGCCTGCCTACGTGAGCAAAAACATGGAAACTGCATCCTAACCCAGTTGACAAGATTTTTTATTTTCATGATTACTTCTCTGCGTTTTTTTATTTTGCCTGCAGGCAAAGGTTGGCATACATGTCAAGAGAATGTTCTCCAGCTGGGGCCTGCAGTACAGAGAATTGTATATACCAGAGGGCTCATGGGACCTTAGGCAGATTATTATGGTAATATTGGAGGCTGCTGTCCTCTCCCTCCCACAGCTGGGCCGCCTCTCTCATTTTAAGTATTGAAGCAATATGTTTTGCAAATTATACGTTGGGAACAACAGGGACCCAGTAAAGTGAGGAAAAAGAGAAACATTGCAAAATGTTGCCTTTAATATTATATTTTTCTTGTTCATCAAGCAAAATAAATTAAAGCTTTAATTTTTTTTAATTAAATGAGGATCATATATTGAAAAAAGAGCTATAATAGTAAAAACTTAATATTGATTTTATTGAGTGAGAGTTTTAAGAAAATATCGTTATAGAGAAATTAGACAGTAACCTGATTCAAGAGAATCATGGTAAGATTACATAATAGCTTTTATTATGGATTTCGAAAATCCTTTTGAGCCCAATGAAGCTGGATTAGCAAAAACTGCACAAAAAATATCATTTTAATTAGTGCTAATGTGATCTCGTCATGGTCCAGCTGTTTTCTCCAGGATGAAAATGTGTGTTACTTTATTAGTAATGCATCTTTGAAAAAAATGTCACTTCTGATTTCTAACGTTTGTTATTAAAGTATATTTTAATGCAATAGCAAAGCAACATGATTGATACAGCAAAATGAAGCATTAGTGAAAATCAGCCTTTTCGAAAGGAGGCAAAAAAGGCTTAAAAGCATTCTTAATTGAGGAAGAAATGTTTTCCTTGTGTCTGGTCCTCCTCTCTGGAAACATTAATAACAAAGCAAAAACAACATTTCTGCTGTGGTTTTCTGACTATTAGCCCTGTGCCAGAAAGATGGTTAAGATTTCAATTAGTCACAAATGATTAGGTTTCCATGTTCACTTGCATAGTCCTGGACGGATCTTTGCTCATTGGACGCTGCAGGTTGATTTTTACAAAAGCAACACTGCTTCATTTTTCAATAATGAATTTAAATTTATGCACCAGCAAACATTTCCAGGCCTCTCTTGATAGAGACACTTCACAGCTCATTCTCTGGGATGCAGCTTTCATTATTTCAGGCAAAGTTATCTCAACTTCTCCATTAAAGATGTGACCTATTCCCTGTCTAAGATGGGGAGCTTTCTTTTGATTCTAAAACTTTTGAGTGTTTGGGATTCCTTTGATTTTATCTGGTGCAGCATGATTGATCCCCTTCACATGGGGTAATATTACTAAGTATTATGCATTCATTTTTCGTATATCTTCTATTTCTTTTCCATGATTCCCACAAAATGGGATGCACAATGCTGTGCTATGCTAATATATTTGTCTCTCCTATTTATTTGGTATTGCATCTATATATTTTAGTATGTTATTGATCTGAAGTAATCATATAAAAATTTAGGACCCCTTTCTGTTCCCCTGTTAGATATTCATTTAGGGAGAGTTTAGTAACTAAAATGCTAGTAGGAAGTGATTTTCAGCATAAATAGTTGTCTCAATGATCTTAATAAAAATATAGCTGTTATTTGTTAATAGATGGAAGAAAGAGGAAGAAGGGCAGCAACTCTCCATTACTATTTTTTTAGCTCTTTATCATTATTTTTGAATCACTCTCTCAATGTTCAATCCAGTCCAAAGGAGAAGAAATGCTAAACTTGACGGATGCTTCTTGGGAGATTATTTATCTTTTTCAGGTCACCATTGGTCTTGTAGGAGAAATCTGTTAACTATCCTTTTAACTGTTCTCTACATTTTAATTCAAGTAACTTTTGTTACCTTGGAAGGCCTAAGGCTCAGATCAAAAAAAAAATTTGAATTACACACACAGTACAACAACTTTCATAGAGATATTCCATGTGCCTTATTCAAGGCCCTTGCTACCATGTTTCTTCAAGATACAGTCTCTGAGGCTACTTTATTGGCAAAACTTATTTGCAGTGAGGTCCTTCCCACATGACAATAGCTAAATTCTTTGATCTGGGTTCAAGCTGAATCAACTTCATATAAGATTTTTGTCTATAGTGAATGATGACAATATGAAGTTCCAGGATATGAGACAATGTAGGGTGTATCAGCCTGCATGACACATAAGGAATGATGCACAGGAAAAAAGGAAGCCTTGAGAGATAAAAGAGTGGAAACTTCTTAAAGATTTGAACCAGATTCCTTCTTTTCATACTATAAAATGCTAAGAATAAGCAATTTTCAGCATAAATGGTGGTCTCACTCATCCTTATGGAAATATAGTTGTCGTTTGTTAATGTGTAGAAGGAGCAAGGAAGTCATAGCTCTTCATAAGTGTTTTAGCTCTGTTTCTCATCATTCTCAAATCCCTATCTCACTGTTTTATCCAGGCCAAAGAAGTGGAAGTATTAAAAGTTAGTGGCACATACTGTGTAAAAGTACTAGAACACAAGTATTCCAGAAAGTCTCCATTGATGAAATTTTGTTTTGCATTTGTTGTTGTTCAGTCATATCTGACTCTTCATGGCTCCATTTGGGGTTTTCTTGGCACAGATACTAGAATGGTTTGTCATTTTCTTTTCCACCTCATTTTACAGATGAGGAAATTGAGACAAAAAGGGTTAAGTGACTTGTTTAGGGTCACACAGTTAGTGAGTATTTGAACTCAGGAAGATGAGTCTTCTTGACTTCAGGCTGTGCACTCTATCCACAGTGCCACTTAGTTGCCCAATTTACTTCTATGTCATATAATGATAACAACAACAATAATAATTCATGTAACAATAATAATTCAAATAAAATGATCTCTTAGCAATGTCTCCCCCATCCTACATTTCTGCAGTTGATTTTTTAAAATCCAAATGTAGAACTTTTAAAATTTCACATATTAGATTCATTTTGGTACTCCAACTTTTAATAAACTAATTTTATTACTTATATTTATATTTTTGCAGGTTTTTTATTATTTAATATATTTAGTTTTCAGCATTGATTTTCACAAGAGTGTGAATTACAAATTTTCTCCCCATTTCTACCCTCCCCCCCACTCCAAGATGGCATATATTCTGGTTGCCCTGTTCCCAAGTCTGCCCTCCCTT
>JAQQSZ010017927.1:0-10690 GCA_028646595.1 Phalanger gymnotis | reverse complement strand
TCCTTCCTTCCATCTTTCTTTCTCTAAAATGACCAACAGCAGCCCCAAGACTACTTCTAGATAGGTCCAGGAAACGTGGAAGAGCTGTATACTCCCACAGTCTTGGTGCAGTGGAAAGAATATAGGCAATGGAAGTGAGACTATTTAGGCTCTAGTCAGGGGTGTGCTGGTAAATGTTTAACAACCAACTCTCTGAAAACATCTGTGCACAACACCTTTTGACAGTTAACATGCACTATTGACATTTTTGCTATCACTTTTTAAGTCTAGACCACCACAACCCCCAATAAATCATGCCCTGATTTTTTGAGTGTTTGCTCATTTCTAAGGTATAAATGCTCACACAAAAATTTAACAATTGGTCTCTGAAAGATCATTTAAGCTAATACATTCCTAGTTCTGCCTCTGCTACTAACTAGTATGACCTTAAGCAAGTACCTTCATTTTTCTGGGCCTCAGTTTCCTTAATTGTAAAATAAGGTGGTTGGACAAGATCGAGAATTTCTAACCTTTTTTTGGAGTCATGGATACCTTTAAAAATCTTGTGAAACCTATGGACCCCTTTTCAGATAATGTTTTTAAGAGTATAAAATAAAGTTAATAGAATTACAAAGAAAACCAAACATATTGAAATATGATTATCAAAATATTTTTTAAAACCATGTTCACAGACCCCAGTTCAAGAATCACTCTAGATGATTTCCAAGCATCCTTCAGCTTGAAGATTCTGAGTTTATGATTGAGTTTGAATTAAAAAGAAA
Organism: Phalanger gymnotis; assembly: GCA_028646595.1. Taxonomy (NCBI): domain Eukaryota; kingdom Metazoa; phylum Chordata; class Mammalia; order Diprotodontia; family Phalangeridae; genus Phalanger; species Phalanger gymnotis. The sequence continues at coordinate 9,929 of JAQQSZ010017927.1, read as the reverse complement.
CTACGCAGGAGAATAGTCTCTGCCCATCGGTCCATGTCTTTTCTATTTGTTCTTTGCTTGCAATCATCTGTCTTCCATCCTTGCCACCTATCTACTGGATTTGTGCCCTCAGCCATCCCCAATGTTTCTTTTTAAAAAATCATTAATTTTGTGGAAAGAATGATTCTCCCTTAGCTGCTTCTCCTCCTCCTTCTTCTCTTTCTCCTCCTCTTCTTCCTTCTCCTTCTTCTCTTCCTCTTCCTCCTCCTCTTTCTTCTTCTCATTCTTCTTGTTCTTCTCCTCCTCCATCTCCTCCTCCTCCTTCTTCTCATTCTTCTTGTTATTCTTCTCCTCCTCCTCCTCCTTCTCCTTCTTCTTCTCCTCCTCCTCCTCCTTCTCCTTCTCCTCCTCTTTCTTCTTCTCATTCGTCTTCTTGTTCTCCTCCTTCTCCTTCTCCATCTCCTTCTCTTCCTTCTCCTTCTTCTCCTTCTCCTTTTTAGAATATGATATTACTGATTCCACAATGCTACTGAAAGCAGTCTGCATTTGGCATAAGAAGACCTGGGTTTGAGTTCTGGCTCTATAACTTACTACAGGTATGCCTTTGGGCAAGTCATTTCACTTTCCTATGTCTCAGGTTCCTCATTTGTATAATGTGGTGATTGAACAGGTGGCCTCTGAGGTCCCTTCAGCTCTCAATATATGATTCTTGGATCATCCTCTTCTCTTCGAGGAGTCTTGTGAATGTTCGGCCAACCCTGGTGCACAGTATCCTAAGCTTCTGTGATCTGATTGACCAAATAGATGTTATCACTTCCCAGTTGAAATCTAAAGAGCTAATCAGTGAACCAGGCTCATGATATGAGACCTCCACCTGTTCTCTTTTGACCTGGTCTGGTTTTGATGTTTCCGATTTACCTCCTAGCCTTACCCTTTCAATTCAGCCAAGCCTATACTGCTTGCCCCTGGAATTATCATTGTTCTCATGAACTGACTTAATTCTGGGCTGGAAGCCCAGTAATTCTTTTGGTTATGGTTCAAAGGACCAACCAGGATTCAGTTCCTATCCCAGCCTGAAGTAATTTATCTTGTGAAAACGTCCAAGACTAATCTCCCTTGTTGGTTTTTATGAGCAAGAAAGATAAGGGATAATTGGGGACAGCCAAAGCGTATTTGGCCTCTGATCTCTTCCATTTTTCACATGAACAGTAAATTTTTGGATGGGAAATGGGTCAGGGTGGGGTCTGTGGGAAGGAATAAGGGAAAAACTGAGTATTTTAATAGAAGACTTGCCAGTAGTGGGGAGGGGAGTGTCTGGATAGCTATTTCCAAATATTTGAAGGGCTATCACATGATAGAGAGAGCAGTCTTGTTCTGTGTTGCTCCAAAGGGTGAAGATAGGGCCAAGGGATGGAAGTTTCAGGGAGATCGACTTTGGCTCAGTATAAAGAACTTTCTAACAATGAGAGCTGTCCAACAATGGGATGGGCAGCCATATTAAGTAGTAAGGTCTCTTTCTCTGGCAGTGTTCAAGTAAAGGCTGATCGAGCAGGATGACCTCTGAGGTCCATTCATATGCTAAAATTCTATGTTTTTTATTGAAAGCAGACAAAATCTGAATTAGTCAATGACTTAGGATCATGTATATGGAGTTGGAAGTTAACTCAGAGGACATCTAGTGCAACCTTCAGCATTTCACAGATTGAGAAAGTGAGGCTAAGGGAAATTAAATGATGACCAAAGTCACAGAGATAGGAAAGTAAGCTTCAGATGTAGGGTTTAAGACTAAACTGCCTCCCTCATGAGTTCTGCCAAATAAGAACCAGCAATAACACTACAGATGACCTATCTGGTATACATTTGAGAATCCTGATGGGAGGTATACGATACCCAGGTGGCATGGAGACCATTGCATTGATTTGGGTCCTTACAATGCTAGCTTCTCAGATGGTCTTTCCAATGTGAGGATGCGCTCAGCCTCCTGATCTCCTGACTCCAGTTAACAGGGAGTAATTGCTCCTCTGCGGAAATTACCTCCTGGGTGTCATTGTGCTTTTATGTCTCCCCTTTAATAATGAGCTTGGAGATGAGTAGAAAAAAGCATCCTTTACCCAATGAGTGGCATAAAAAGTTGGGAAGAGATTGATAGGGAGGAGCATGGGTGGAAAAAGTAGGAATCATAGGATTTAGAGGCAGAAAGAAACTAAGAGATCTCTTAGTTTAATCCTCATTCTTTATAGAAGACCAAAAACCAAGATGCAGAGATAGAGAGGAAATGACTTATCTACAGACATACAGGGAGTGAGGATCAGATTGGGAGTTCAAACTCACATTTCATTCCAAATCCAGGGCTCTTTACACTATGGCTGGCATCTATATAACCCTTTATGATTACCAAGTTGTTTGCAGATATCATCTTATTTGCCCTTCACAACAACCCTGGGAAGTGGGTATTAGAAATATCATAATAGGGGCTGCTAGGTGGCGCAGCGAGCAGAGCACCGGCCCCTGAGTTCAAATTTGACCTCAGACACTTGACACACTTACTTGCTGTGTGACCTTGGATAAGTCACTTAACCCCAATTGCCCTACCTTTCGCCCTCCAAAAATATTAAAAAAGTATTATAATATCCATTATATAGATGAGGAAATAGAGACTCAAACAGTGATTTTAAGAGACCTTTGATGACTCATCTAGTCTAAGTAACAACCTTGTACCTCCTTCACAGTCCTTTGTTGTTGTTATAAAAGCCCATTTTACTTATCTGTGAACATGTTTCTTTCAAGTAAGATGGAAGATCCTTGAAGGCAGGCACTACATATTTTTTGCCACTATATCCTCAGCACCCAAGACAGTGCCTGTCAATAACAGTAGCTAGCATTTATATATTGCTTTAAAGCTGGCACAGCACTTTATTTATATTTTCTCATAGGCACCTCACAACAACTCTGGGAAGCAGGCGCTATCATTATTCACATTTTACAGATAAAAAAACTGAGGTAGATGGAGATTAAAAGATTTGCCCAGGGTTGCACAACTAGTGAGTATCTGAGGCAGGATTAGAACTCAGCTGTTCCTGATTCTAAGTGTCACCTAACTTAAACTCACAATATTTGTTTCATAAATGCTTGTCGATTCATCATTTGATTGATTCTATAACTAGTAAGTGGCACAGGTCAAACCTGAACCCATATCTCCTTCCTGAAAATCCAAGTCCTCTCTCTGTTGCCCTGCATTATAGCCATTATCTAACTTTCTTGAGAAAGCACGGAGGGCTGGACAAATCTCTAAACCTGAGAGAGAGGAAAAAAATCCCCTAAAAAGATGCTTTTGGAAAAGACAATCCAGCTTGTTTAATTTAAACATGAGAGAAACCATTTGAAACCCAAAACAGCTGACAAGCCTGCTTGGGTCTCAGGAAAAGCTAATGAGAAGGAACAGCTGCTTCCTGCCTGCTGGAGTCACTTCCCAGATCTCTTTCAAATGGGTAATGGGAACCTTTAACAGTCACCCATTCAATTTATCAGGTGGAACTAAAATTGCTAGTTTTTTTTCCACAGAAGATTAATCTGGATTTAAATGTCAGTTACCTTCTCCCCTTTTATTTATCTGAAATAGTTTCTGATTAAACACATTGGGCTAAATGCTGCAAGCTAATTACTTCAAGAGAACTACCTCAAAGCTTAGAGATTCCCATGGATGACTATTTCCAAGCACACAATCTTTATTTACTTCATTTCTACTTGTTAGCATGCATCCCCCTTCACATGTACACAGGTGATGGTGTTGACATACCTTTAGGAAGACATAGATTGGGATCTTTCCATTCATGGAAATGAGATTCTATGAGTCATCTATTCTTTTTCACTAGTTCATATTCAGAAGTCAACGAGCATTTGAATGCTTACCATCAAGGCACTGTGCCATGTGCTAGGGATGCAAATAAAGACAAAAACATGGTTTCTACCCCTGAAGAGCTCCTATTCTAATGGGGAGAGGGCAATATGGAATCACTACCATGCATATAGTGGAAATGGGAGACAATCTCAGATGTAAGGCAGCAGTAGTGTGTATATGTGTGGTAAGTGGGCTAGGAGAAGCAGCAAGAAAGTTTTCCTGAAGAAGATGTGATTTGAGATGAGACTTGAGAGAAGACTGGGAATCCGGGAGGTAGAGATGAGTAGGGAGAATATTCCAGGCATAGGGGACCACCAATGGAAAGGCATAGAGTAGGGAAATGAAGGGTCCTGTATGAGGAATTGAACAGCAGGGAGGAGAGGGTCAATGGATTGCAGAGTATGTAGAGGGGGTTAAAGTACAAGAAGATTGGAAAGATAGGAAGGGGACAGGTTGGGAGGGGATTTCAATACCAAATAGAGCATTTTATATTTGATCCTGGAGGTAATAAGGAGCCATTAGAGTTTACTCATTTGGGTGAAATGGTCAGATCAGTGGTGTGCATCTATGTTATGGACGTGGACTAGAACCTGGGCCAGAGTATAACTGGGGCATCTAGGCATCAATTATGAAATTATCCCTCCTCATTGGGCTCTGATTGGCTGAAGTAGCTGTTCAAAGGTAGATTGCCAAATCATGTAACCAGTTTTTCTGGGGGAATGTCAACCCAAGAGAAAAGTCCTAACTCTGGTACTCCTCCCCCAAAGATCCCCGCTTTTGCTTTTTTAGCCCTTCTCAACCTTCTTTACCTGTGTATTGGGGGCAAATGAGAGGCCATGTAGGACTGTTAAGTCAGCCATGAGTTTGACCATGCATGAGATATAACTACAAAAGCATCCTCTGGAGACCCTGAGTAAAGACAGAAATGTTTGTATGTCACTGAGTGAGTTGCACCATGATACTTTTTGTCCGCATGTTGTGCTCCTGAGCTTATAGAGGGGCCCACTCTGTCAAGCTGTAAGGGGCCTTGTCAAGTCCATTTTGGCATAGAGTATAAATATATGCACCATATAATGCATGTGAAATAGCTTACAAGCCTAACCATAGACTGGATTGGCCCCTCTTTCACCCTCCAAACCAATTAAAATGGTCCCAATCCAATTCAATGTAATGAGAATTTAATAGATGCTTATTACATGTCAGGCACTGTGCTAGATACTGGAGATACCATGATTAAAAACAAAGCAGTCTTTGCCCTTAAAACACTTATACTCTCCTGAAGAAGAACAATACATCCACAGATAAGTACATTTAAATCTTACATGCAATACATGCAAATTAATTTTGGAGGGAGGGGAAGAGAAGCGCCAATAACTGGAGAATTGGGAAAGGTCCCTTGTAGGAGGTACCCATTAATCTGAGCCTTGGGGGGAATAGGGGCTTCCAAGATGTAGAGGCGAGGAGGAGAGCATTTAAGTTGTAACAGAGGTTGATCGCTGGAATACTTGACCAAGCTTATGAACTCTCCAACTGATCCTTTGATCCTTCCTTCTTCCCCGCTCCTCATCCCAAGGCAGGGAGGACAGTGTGTGCAAAAGAGAGGTGAGAGATGGCCTGTTTTTTTCTGTGGATAGCATCAAGTGGACCCATTTGTCTGGAACATAGAGAGTATGAGAGGAAGTAATGTGTCTGGAAAGACAGCTTGGAGACCAAATGTAAAGTGCCCATCCAGGGCTTCCTTGAGAGGAGGGACTATTCTATGGTTTATTTGGTTTTTAACTTTCTTTATATCCCAGCACTTAGCACAGTGCTTGACACATAGTACATGCTTAGTAACAGCTTATTGACTTGGCTTGATTAGACTTATGAGCTACACCACTGAAGCTATATCCCCCAAAGTGTAGCTCTCTGAAGTGGGAGACAGAGATACCTGTTCATTCTTTGGAAAAGGAAAAGAACAGAAATTGTGTCAGTCTTTGTGCTTACTGCTCTGCCCATACACATAGGGTCATAGCTTGGCATGTGACCACACAGGCCTGGGAGATGTGCCCCCCCCAGGGAACTGAACTGGCACATGCCAGGGGGCCACAGGCAGGCACATCCCACCCTTATCAGAAACAGTTGGGTATGGCATGCATTTCTTTGTGGGTATCACTGAGAGAGAAATACAACTAAGGAAATGAAATGTGTGTTCGGTTTCTTCTGTTATGGGCAGCACAGTGTCTTAGTACAGTGAAGATCTCAGGAGTAAAAGGGAGGGAATCACCCTATTGACCTTGGGAGAGCACCTTCTCATCACTCCAGGTCCTGACCAGCCCCCAAACAACCCTCCATCTCCACTCTGCCCCAATGCCTCAATTATGGTCATTTTACGGTGATGTTGGGTTAGGAGGAGCTCAGATAGTTTGTCTCATTATTAGTCTATAGCCATGAATTTAGATTTCTTTCTTCTTAGCAAGTCCGATGAGAGCCCAGGAGAAGAAGAATCGTTACAATGGCTTCTCAGGTATACAGAGAAGGAAAAGAGCTCATTTAGAAAACAGAATATTAGGAGTGGAAGGAGACTTAGGACATAGCTTCTATATCTTACTGTAGGATTGTAGAGCATTGACTAGAATATTTAAGCATGAAAGGCTATAGAAAGTTTCTAGTCGGGGGTTCTTAATCTTGTAAACTTTTTTAAAAAATTCAATATCGTTTCACTTTTAATGTTTAGATAACTATACTTCAGTATAGTATCCTTTGTAATCCTGTATATTTTTATACATTTAAAAGCATCGTTCTGTGATGGGGTCCAGACGCTTCACTGGACTGACAAGGAGTCAATGACACAGAAAAGGTTAAGAACCTTGATTTAGTCTAATCCCGACCTGGAGACAGTGTGATTCAATGGATTTGGGGTCAGAGAATCTGGCTTCAAATCCTGGCTCAGATACTTACTTACCTGTGACTCTGGACAAGTCATTTTTCCTCTCTGGGTCTCCATTTAATTATCTGTAAGATAAAAGGGTTGGATTTGATGGTTTCTGAGGGTCCTTCTAGCTCTAAATTTATGACATAATCAGCAAACATTTATTTATGTGCCTACTATATGCTAGGCACTGTGCTAAGCACTGGCGATACAAAAAGAGGCAAAAGACAGCCCCTGCCCTCAAGGAGCTTACAATTTAGTCAGGGAGACAACATGTAATCAAATGTATACAAAATAAGCTATATGTAGGATTAATAGGGAATAATTAAAAGAGAGAAGGCACTAGAATTAAGAGGGATTGAGGAAGGCTTCCCATAGAAGGTGGGATTTTAGTTAGGATTTAAAGAAAGCCAGAGAGATCAGTAGTCAGAGTGGAGGAAGGAGAGCATTCCAGGCATGGGGACAGCCAGAGAAAATGCCTAGAGCCAAGAGATGGCATGTTCATGGCAGGAGTCCAGTGTCACTGGAATGACAAGTGTGTACTAGGGAGTAAGGTGTAGAAAGAAGGAAAGGTAGGAGGGAGCTAGGATGTGAAGAACTTCAAATGCTTCTGGAGGCAATAGGGAGCCACTGGAGTTCATTGAGTAAGGGGATGTGCTTGACATGATCAGATCTGTGCTTTAGAAAAATCACTTTAATGGTTGAATGGAGGATAGATTGGAGCAGAGCGAGATGTGAGGCAGGCTACGGCAATGATGAAGGCATGAAGTGATGAGAGCCTGCACCAGATGGCTGGTAATGTCAGAGGAGAGAAGGGGGAATATTCAAGAGATGTTGCAAAGGTGAACTCGGTAGGCCTTGGCAACAGCTTGGATATAGCGGAGTGAGAGATAGTGAAGTCAGCATGACCCTTAGGTTGTAAGCCTGGCGGACTGAGAGGATGGTATTTTCTACAGTAATAGGGAAGGTAAGGGGCGGGGCTAGGGAGACAGATAATGAGTTCTGTTTTGGACATAGTGAGTTAATATGTCTACTTGATATACATTTTGAGATACATGAAAAGCAGTTGGAAATGCAAAATTGGGGATCAGCAGAGAGATTGGAGCAGGAAAGGTAGATTTGAGAATCACCAGCATAGAGATGGTAATTAAATCCGAGGGAGCTGATGAGCTCACCAAGGGAAGTAGTATAGAGGGAGAAGAGAAGAGGGCCCAGGACAGAACCCTGAGGGACAACTTCAGTTAGGGGGTGTGATCTGGAGGAGGAGTCAGCAAAGGAGACAGAGAAGGAGTGGTCAGATAGGTAGGAGGAGAACCAGGAGAGAGCAGTGTTTCAAAAACCAAGAGGGAAGATAGTATCAAGGAGAAGAAAGTGATCAAGTGTCAAAGGCTGCAGAGAGGTCAAGGAGAATGAGGACTGAGTAGAGGCCATTAGATTTTGCAACCAAGAGATCATTAGTAATGGGAGAGAGCAGATTTGGCAGAACAAGAGAGGGGAAGTAAAGATTAAGAAGTGAATGAGAGGAGAGGAAGTGGAGGTGCAGACTACCTTTTTGAAGAGTTTAACTACAAAGAGCAGAGGAGATATGGGAAGATAATTATCAGGGATGGAAGGATCAAGTGAGGGTTTTTTTCAGGAAAGGGGAAGCATAGGCATGCTTGTAGGCAGAAACTTCCTGGACAAACCTGGATAGTGTTAGATTGAGGATCCACCTTCTCTTTTTACAGGGGAGAAACCTGAGGTTTAGAGAGAAGAGGCAATTTCCTCAGCATCAGAGGTAATGAACAGAGCCAGGACTCAAACCAGGGTTTCCTTACCACAAGTCCATTGCTTTTGCATGTATCGATGGAAATGCTAAATATGAATAAAAATGCCCAGTTACCAATGATTTCCTCATCTTCCTACCTTTAGGATGCTAACTCATTCCTTTTAGATCTCTCATCTGTACACTTCAGACTATCTCCCAGCTCCATGCTCTGCCTCTTCCCAGGACATGGTACCTTCTGGCAATTCTGGTTGCATCTGCCAGCCCATTTAGATAATGAAGGCAATGGCCCCAGAGGCCGACAGATGCCCAATTTAGGATCCAACTTTCTGCAACTGAGTCATGACGTTTTCTGCAATTTAGATGTTAAACGTTCAGTTTCTGTGGGAGGAAGCTATCTGGGGAAGGTCTTAGGAAGCATTTAGTTTCATTCGCTGGGCTAGGGCCTCTCAGGAATGGGAGCTGCTGGCACCTTTCCAGTGTGTCCACAGCAAAGGATACTGGAATCACAGTTGGCATATTCCTTGTTCTGATCTTTTCAGAAGCTGTAGAATGCTAATAAAAAAGGGAACACCAAGACCATCTGAGATGAAAACTCTAGATAAGGCCTATTCCATGCTGACAAACAGGATCAAGGAAACCGATGAAGCACAAGTTATTAAAAAGGAACTGTGCATCCTTGACTATATTAGAAAGAAGAAATTGACTTTCACAGCAGTGGCCATCCATGTGTGTCCAATAGTACTGGAGACCCCAGGGCATCAGCATCAATCTCTCCATGCTTGGGGACCCAAGGATTCATGGGACAATTTACATTTTGATGAATTTGAAATGCAGAGGGCCATGAAGGTAGATGTGAAAAAAGAAGTGAATCATAAATCTGAGAACTCTCATGTAATTGTAGAATGTAACTCAGTCATTGTCATTACTGTACTCTTAGGAAGGGAAGATGGACCAGCATCAAGTCAGCATAGAAAGGGTAAGTGAGGCCTCTATTGCTGGTGACAGCAAGTTGTGGTGGAAAGAGGCCTGGATAGGAAGTGCTGGGTTCAAATTTTTTTTTTCTTTTTTTTTTTTAAATTTATTTTTGACATGTTTGGTTTTCAGCATTGATTTTCACAGGCGTTTGAATTACAAATTTTCTCCCCATTTCCTCCCCCCCCCCCACTCCAAGATGGCGTACATTCTGGTTGCCCTGTTCCCCAGTCTACCCTCCCCTCCGTCGCCCCGTTCCCTTCCCATCCCCCTTTCCCTTCCTCTCTCCCCTGTTCCCTTCCCATCCACCCTCCCTAAGAAGTCAAGCAATTCAACATGGGCCCCATGCATATCATTATGTATAACCCTTCCACAATACTCATGTTGTGAAAGACTAACTA
>JAQQSZ010017926.1:0-10690 GCA_028646595.1 Phalanger gymnotis | reverse complement strand
CTGATTGTGCCCCTATTCTTCTTTGTCTTCACTCACACTTTGTTCTCCCTAAGGTGCTATTTTAACTCTTTTGTGGGGGAAAATTTTGAGAGCTTGGAATTTTCTGACCTACTTTGCTATCTTCCCAGAATCCTCTCCTTTTTGTATTTCTCTTGAGTCTTGAAACTGGACATACTATTTTTTGCTCAGCTCCAGTCTTCATCAGAAAAATTCAAAAGGCTTCTATTTCATTGAAATACCCTTTTCCCCCTGAGGGATTATGCTCGGTTTCAAGGGGTAAATAATTCTTGGTTTTTGCCCCAGCTCCTTTGCCTTTCAGAATATCACATTTCATATCCTCTGATCCTTTAAAGTTGAAGCTGCCAAATCTTATGTAATCCTGATTGTGGCTCCTTCATATTTGAATTGCTCCTTTTTGGCTACTCACAATATTTTCTCTTTGACCTTGGAGTTCTGGAATTTGGCTATTATGTTCCTTGGAGTTTTCATTTAGTGATCTCTTTCAGGAGGTCATTGGTGGATTCTTTCAATGTCTATTTTATCCTCTGATGGGCCATCTCCAATTGGATCTGTATCTGGCCATTGGACCCAGATGGCTCCAGAGGAGAGAGTGAGGCTGGTGACTTTGCACAGCACTCCCTCACTCAAATCCAATTTACTTCCAAGTCATGGCACTATCTTCCTGATGTCATGGTCTTCTTCAAGAAGGAAGGAGAAATCACAACCTGTGAGTAGTCTGAGCTGCCCCACTGGGGACCCAACTGGCCAGTTCTAGTTGGGCAACTCAGCTTCTCCTTTCACCTCTCCTCCCCTCACCCTCCCCTCCTCTCTCCACATGGAAAACCCTATCATGCCCTTACCTGAGACTGTTCTGCCCAAAGGAAGGTAAATTTTGAAGACTGAGACCTACCTAGATATCTTGGAGTTTACTGGCTAGATTTCTTTCTTAAAGATCATGCCTTAAATTCCATTCACTCTGACTCTCATTTATTGGCCAACAATAGGTTCCTAGCCAAGCACCACTTAATGGTTACTGTTTGGGGCCATGATGGCTCAGAGTGAATGTGTAAGTAGTAATTGTTTCTCTCTTGGCCAGAAGTCTTCCCCTCCTAGTTTGATTTTTTTAATTAAAGGGGTCATCCCTTGGTTTACTTCTTAAACTGCCCTAATCACTGAATGGGTCTTGCCTCAGTCAAAGTGAGAATTCAGAAAGACCTTAGCTTAAAAAGGCCAAGGTCTCCCACTGCTTCCTGGACTATCTCCAGTTGTCCTGATCTATATCTGTCCACTGGACCCAGATGGCTCTGGAGGAGACAGTGAGGCTGGTGACTTTGCACAACACTCCCTTACTCAAATCCAATTTACTTACAAGTCATGGTATCATCTTCCTGATGTCGTGGTCCTCTTTGAGAGTGGACAAACCACACAATTCTATCTTCTGGTACTAGGATATCAGGGAAGTTTTCTTTCGTAATTTCTTGAAGCATGATATCCAGGTCCTTTTTTGACCGTCTCTCCTGGATCTACTTTCCAGATCAGTTGTTTTTCCAATAAGACATTTCACATTTTCTTTTATTTTTTCATTCTTTTGATTTTGTTTGATTGATTCTTGATGTCTCATGGAGTCATTAGCTTTCGCTTGTCTAATTCTAATTTTAAGGAGTTATTTTCTTCAGTTAGTTTTTTTAAAACCTCCTTTTCCATTACACCAATTCTATTTTTTAGGGAGTTGTTTCCTTAAGTAAATTTTTGTATATATTTTTCTATTTTTTGTACTTCCTTTATTAAGCTGTTGACTTTTTTTTCATGATTTTCTTGCATCACTCTCATTTCTTTTCCCAATTTTTCTTCTACCTCTCTTATTAGGGTTTTTAAACTTTTTTGATCTCTTCCAGGAGTTCTTTCTGGGCTTGAAACCAATTCACATTTTTTCTTTAAGGTTTTGCATGTACATGTCTTGACATTCTTGTCTTCTGGGTTTGTGTCTTAGTCTTCCCTGTCACCATAATAACTTTCTATGGTCAGGTTCTTTTGGGGGTTTTTGCTTCTTTGCTCATCTTTTCCAGCCCATTTTGTTACTTTTAAAGTTGAACTCTGTTCCTGGTGCAAAGGGTACTGTCCCATACTCCTTCTGATGGGGCTGCAGGTCCTGGCTGTTCGTCTGGTGCTGTGCTGGTGCTGCCCTGAGGCCCACAGGGGACTCTCGTGCTCAGGGTACTCTCGTAATGTGCTGGGGCTGTGGTATCTGGAAGTTCATCTGGTGTTGCTCTGAGTCAGGAAGGTGAGAGGTACCCTAGGTGTCTGGCAGCTCACTGGGCTGAGGTCTGGTGATGGCATCTGCTGTTCACTTAGTGCTGTGCTGAGGTGTGGGGAGGAGGGTCGCTGATGCTGGCATCTGCTTGTTCACCTGGTGTTGTGCCGAGGTATGTGAGGGACCCTAATTTTGTGCCAGGGGCTTGCCTGATATTGTGATGAATGGGGTGGGAAGGCAGGGGTGACTGGTACTGTGCAGTGCTACAGGGGTCTAGCTTGGCAGCTCACATGATGTTGGGCTGAGGCCTGCAGGGGTGGGTGGGGGAAGGGAAGAGAGTGGTATTGTGCAGTGGCTGCATGGGAGCGGGGCTAGCCATGCAGGGCCCTGGTCACTAGGTTCAGGGCCTCCACCTGGCTTGCTGAGGCAGGGCCTGCTTCTGGCTTTCTGGGATTCTGCCTGCCCTGGGTTGTGCTCCCCTTTTATCTGAGTGAGATGGACCTTTCCTGCCGATTTTCCAAGTTGTCTTGGGCTGGAAAATTGTTTTACCTCATCTTTTTGTTGGTTCTGCCATTCCAGAATTAATTTGGGGGAATATTTTATAGTTTGGAGGTGAATATAGGAGAGTGTAGGTGATTTCTTGTTTATTCTGCCATCTTGGCTCCCAGAAGTCATGTTGATCCTCACGAATTTTTAAACAATTCTTCTATCAGGTTTATGATTTAGGTAACACTAGAATAGGATGAGAGAACCAAATTTAAGTGATTGTACTAAATTGTGTTAACTCCTGTTACTAGCTGAGTTATCTAGGAATCTCTAGATTTGGAACCAGAGAAACAGAGCCCCCTCAGAGCTGTCCTGAGGATGACACATATTGTCTAAGAGAAGATATCTAGGGCCCAGATGACTACATGATACATCTGGGACTCAAAATGTGCTGATTAAATGGACATTGGGAATGGGTTACTAGGATACAAGGAGATTTGATGTTAGTTAATATTGATAATAATTATTATATTGTTTTGGTCTTTTGTTTCATTATGTTTTTGTTTAAGTTCTCTTGGTTACCTTGGTGACATATGACTCTCCTTTCTCAAAGCAAGTCCATTGTGAGCCTTCTAAGTTTTGATCTGCAACCTGACTTAATGTAATTATAATAAGGAATTAATGAAAAAACCTTATAGATTTGGCTTATAGATAAGTGATCCATGGAGGGAATGGGTTGCTCACTCCCCCATAATGCAAAAGGAGGATAATTTAGTGAATTGAGGTCATTAAGACAGCAAGTATTTAATTGTGGAAATTGAATAAACCACATTGACTCCATCTTGTGACTCAATCCTGGAGCTAGTTTACTTTCTATTCAATTATTGGTCTAGTTCAACTTCTGTCTTGTGAGAAAACTTTATTCAGTTGTGGGAATTAGGAGAAAAATCTTATTGCTTTGTTTGAACCTAGTGGGGCATGGCTGGAAAACTGGATCCATCTCTCTCATTTGAAGAGAGCCCCCACTCCTGAGTGGACAGTAGAATTCTCTGGTGACCTCAAGATTTGTATAGTATGGACACAAAAACAGTTGACATCCAGATGAGACAGCTGTCTGTAATGGCAAGAAGGGTGGGACTTTTTGCTGTTTTTTTCTTTTGGCATACTTCTCAGCACTAAGGCAATGGAGTGCCTTTGAGTCTTGCCTTTGTTTCAATTAAGAGTGTTTGATTGAATCAAGAGTCTTCAATGACCTGATTAAGTCACAAGAAAGCCTAAGTCACATGAGTTTGAATCACATGTTTGTGATGCCCTCTGACCCTAAAGAAGTGTATATATACTCTGAGGTTACCATTTTGCTTTAGGGGCTCACTTACTGGAAGAGCATTCTGTGATTTGGCCAGATGAGACTCTGGGTAGCTGTTAAGGAGCCCCCTAGCTTTGAAAACACAGATGTTGGTGTTTCTCTCTCTGGTAACTATGTATGTGTTGCTATGCTTAGACAGGAGCCTGTCTGTTGATTTGTGTTATTTTCTCTGTTTGTAATTTCTGTTTGTATTTGCTCTGAAGTTCAGGGTGCTGACTTTTCCCCCTGAACTAAGTGAATGATACGTGTATGTTTTTTTAAAGTGAGATAGTAAACCCCTTAAAGTTGCTTTCTGCAGAAAAGCAGATCAAAGAACCTATGCTAGCAGCCCTCCTGTGTGCTGGTGTTATTGGCCTTATACCTCCACAGCAGCTGCAAGCAGCATTGTTGTTACACTGTCCCAAGATTCCAGATGAGGGTTTGAGTTTACTGTCTTTTTCTTTTTCTGTTCTTTCATTCCTTTAGATTACTGCTTACTGGTGCTAGATTTCTTGCTGGGTTTGCTGCCCCATGGGGAGGTTTTGCTTACCATAAGTCCACCCTTTTGAGGTTCACTATGAGCCTAGAGATACTCGCTCAAGAGATTGATGAGTCCCTAAGTGGTCTCATGATCCCCTTCAACTCACTAATATCATTCTAGATCACTAACTATCCCTTGATTATCTCCTTGCCAAAGAGGATGGTATGTGCACTGTAGCCAACACTTCCTGTTTCAATTGGGTCAATGCCGCCAGCCAGATTGAGACTATTATCTTGAAAATCTATGAGTAGGCTCAGTGGCTCCATGATCTCAGCTGGAGACAGAAGCCTTCTGATATCTGCAACTCCTGCAAAGGGTTTCTCCTGTTAGGAACCTGGCTATACTCATTCCTCTCCCCTCTGCTTTTCCTTTTACTTCTCTTATTTGGCCCTCTACTCCTTCATTGGCTCACTAATTTTATATCCCAATGATTTCATACCTCTAGGCTTTTCTTCCTCTCCCCTGCCTTAGTGGGGTGTCATCGTCTCTTCATCTCTCATGCCCTCTTCTGCCCTGCACCCTACATCAGTCCCCTGCTAAGGATAGGTAGGAGTATTTTTCTGCACTGCCATTGCCGTTAGACCCATCAGGTAGAAGTTGTCCACCCACACTAAAGTCTCCTTTCTTGGCCAGAGTGGGAGGAGTTCTTTTAGATCCCCCTCCCTTGGCTCAAAACCTCCACACCAAGACTGTGCCTCTCTTTTCTTATTATTAGGAGACACCTTGTTTTCCAGAGATAAGGCCCAGCAAGCAAGCTGCATCCTGAACTTGGCATAACAACAGTCTTTTGCCCTCACCCTCTGGATGACCTCTGCTGCTGTTAAATCATAAAGTCCCTAGGTGGTCTTTGAGCTTGGGCAAGCACCTGCAGGAACCACATCCTGGTCGTGAAGTCCTGCAATGAATAGACTTTTTGTCACTAGACATACTTACCACACTGTGACCATTACACCTCACTGCTGCTATTACACTTCACTGCTTTATTCTTTGTCTTGCCACCTCTCATCCAGGCTTAGCCTTGCTGCCTTGGGTCTCCTCAGTCTTCGACCAGGTCCCAGCACACATGTCCAGTTTCCCTCCTCCAATGGAACAAAGAAGGCTTTTAGTCTATAACTTCTGTGAGCTCTTTGGTATTTTACTGTATTTTATTTTTAGAATTGACAGTTGGTGTAAACCTTTTTGCTATAACCTCTGTGGGCTGTTTGGTAATTTATTTTTCAGTCAACACTTTCTATACTATTTCATTTGGTGATCCTCATTATCTTCCATGAATTCAATGATCATCTCTCTGCAGATAAGACTTAAATCTGTTTGTCCAGCACTAACCTTTCTTTTGACCTCCAGTCTCACATTTCCAACTGCCTATTGGATGTGTCTCATTGGAAGCCTTGTAGACGTCTTAAAATCAATCTATTGAAAACTAAATTATCTTCCCTCCAAAGTCCCTAACTTTCCTATTACTGTCAAGGGTATGACTCTTCTCCTAGTCTCTCAGGCTTAAGTGTCACATTGATTTTTCTAAAGCAGACATCTAACTATGTCACCCTCTTCTTCAATCAATTTCACTGATTGCCTCCAAGAGTAAATATAAAGTCTTCTCTTTAACTCGTAAACCCCTTTATATAATTTGGCCTCTTCCTATCTTTATGGTCTAGTTTACACCTTACTCTCTGCCACGTGTTCTGTAATCTCCCACAATACTGGTCTCCATCTTCAGACTCTGGGTATTTTCACTGGCTGTCTCTCCCATGGCTGGAACTCTCTCCCTCTCTCCTTCAAGTCTCAGCTTAGTTGTACCTTCTACAAAAGTCTTTCCCAGTTTTCCTTAATATTAGTGCTTCCCCTCTATTGATTATTTCTAAATTATCCTGTATATATCTTGTTTACACATAATTGTTTTCATGCTGTGAGCTCCTTTATAGTCCTTTTTACAGCAGGGACTGGTTTTTTTGTCTTTCTTTATTCCCTTCCCCGCCTCCCCCCACCCCTGCCCCAGTCCTTAGCACAGAGCCTGACACAATGCTTAATTAAAGGCTTATTGTTGACTAGACAGGGATGTTCATAATTTGTGATTGTGAGGGGTGTGGTCTGGGTTCCATTCTTCTCACTTCACTCTGAAGAGAATAACTCTAATTCCCAAATGAACCATGGGACAGTGGCCACCAGTTCCACCTTTCTTTCTGCTCTGTTCGAGAAGGAAGAGGGAGAGATAGGGCTGTATTCCTTTTGACTGCTAGCCCATGTAATGAGTATATTCTGACTCATTTCCCCAGGGCCAAGGAAGTGGATTTCCTCTTCAGGGTTTTAGGGTTTGAAGTGTCTCTTCTCTAGTGCCATTGGCTTGAGCCCTCATTGGTTATGTTTACCCCACTATCATCTACCATTTTATCACTTAACATTGATTAGCTTTTATAAGAGGATATTTATTTAGAAAATATAGCAATTTCAAAAGTACACAAAAATTTCCCTCTGACACACCAGGGCCACACTTTGCCCTGTCCCACTTTGGTTTCCGGGGAGAATGATCTCAGACAGTATAATTCCTATGGGACATTGGTCCCACCGAGGTCATGTTCAGATATGATGTGACTGACAGATGAGTCCTCATCCCGGCTACCACTGAGCTTATCCTGCAAGTCACTCCCAAAAGTCTTTGTTGGCTATAAAACCCAGCATGCATACATAGTTGAGTCTTTAGGCCACTCAGAAGCTTGATCTCCTGACCTTTGAAACTCACAAGGTCTCCAATCCCTTCACCTAAAATGAAAAAGAATAGACAGCAATATAAAAGGCCCAAGTCCAGTTTTCCTGGGACCACACATCAGCCTCCGAGGGATGAAAGTCCAAGGTGCAAGGCATTACAGCATTGACTCTCATCAGTGACCTTTAGCAAAGGAATCAAACCAAGAGGAAGTAGTTAAAACGAATGGCCAGGCTTTGATGGTTAGTGATTCTTGAAGGTACTATCAGTTCTGGCTGTGCAGTGAATCAGAGGATTTT
The DNA here is from genome assembly GCA_028646595.1 of Phalanger gymnotis. NCBI lineage: Eukaryota > Metazoa > Chordata > Mammalia > Diprotodontia > Phalangeridae > Phalanger > Phalanger gymnotis. The sequence goes on along the minus strand of JAQQSZ010017926.1, from coordinate 3,067 downwards.
TTTTTAAACCATGGGCTTATGCGACTGGAACCAATTACAGAAGATTTCTTATGTCCATTATGCATCATTACGATACTTCCAGAAGTGGGCTCCCCAAGCCTTTCTATGTGGGGAATTTGTATTGGCTGAGTAGGCTGATACACTTTGCACCAGTTCTCTGTTATAAACACATTGCTTACTTCAGTTTAGGGGAAACGATAATGTTTTGGGGGGCAAACTATAGTTTTGGCGTGTCAGGTTTGAAGCTGTTTATGAGGCATTTAGTTCAAGATCTCCAGTTGGAGATGTAAGACTGGAGGTCAGGAGAGAAGTTAAAGATGGATAAGTAGATCTAAGAATCATCACCAAAGAAATGATAATTGAATTCATGGAAGCTGATGAGATCATAGGTGACATAATGCAGAGGGAAAAGCGGCCAAGGACAAAACTCCAGGGGATACCTCTATGTGGACGTGATCTGGATGAAGAGCCAAGGAAGGACTTAGATCCAACAAAGATCCAACCAGGAGCAACCCAGAGTCAGGAGGAGAAACTGGAGTCTTAATGTCACAAAGGTGATATAGTGTGAATGGAATGGATCATTATGAAGACTTCACAGGGTATGTCTAATGGAGAGGTTTTGGGATTTGGCCCTGTAATTTTGGAAGGCATGCCCTTCCCCCTCTCTCTCAGATGTTAGAAGATAATGAATTTCCTGTGAGTTATTTGTTCTTTGCTCTAGGAAGGTCTCGCCTTCCCCTAGACTTTCAGATGCCACCCAGGCAGCTGAGTGCTGATAGGGAAAATCCTGAATGGACTGGATCAACCTTGGTCTTCTGTGTAGTTTTCATGCCTAGACTGTAAGCCCACCTCCCAGCCAATGGTGAGAAGGGATAAAGGTGGGTGGGAATCTTTTTCATTAAGAATATAAATTAGGATAGGTTCCCTTTTACCTCGCCTCCTCCGTTATGGAGGTGTGCCCAAATCTTGCAAGGTTTGTGAAATAAATTTACTTTGTTCCTCCTAAGGATGTCTCTCCTATTATTTAAAAATCCTGTCCCATACAGATTGGAGGTCCCACCGAGATTTGCAGTCTCCATGTGGGCAGGCACCGGGCTCCGGGCTTAGGCAGCTGGCACCGGAGACTTCTGCAACTAGCTGAGCTCCTGAGGGCAGGCCTGGTCTCACTGGAGAGTCACAAACTCAGAGGAGAGGAACTTGGAGAAGCAAAGTAAAAAGGGGGAAATTTGAGTGCACTATGCGCTGAGTGGAAATCGCCGGCTGTGAAATTTTCAGTCGTGAAAAGTCATACGCCGTGTGACCCAGAGTATGTCCTCAGTGTCCCCTGTCTGTGCGATCCAAGAGTGTCGACTGACAGACTTAAGGACTCAGAGAAGACACTGGGGGACTGAGCTAAGATCGCAAGGTCTTAGGAAAAAAAAAACAAACCAAGCCACCTGGCCTTGGATTGCCCGAGGATTGGAATTTGTTGGGTTTCTAACCCAGAGCCGAGGGCGACCTGTCTCCTGTAAATTGGTTGCAAATCGGTTGCAAATCTCAGCGCTTGGACAGCCCTGATGTGGTGTACCAAAGTAGAAAGGAATGGCCTTGGAAAGAGCTCTTAAAATATTTGACTCAGGTGGGGAAAATGGATTTTCCCTGGTAATGCTGGAAGAGGGTCTGAGTTCGAATTCAAAATTGTTCATGTGAAATAATTGCCTGACATGTTTTCTCTGTATTTTTTTGTTCTATGTTCAGGTAAAAATGTTTAACTCTAGGAGACTAAAATGGACTCCTTTGGTATGAAAATTGTTAGATAAGGATTCAAGAGCTGAAGCTGCCCGCCGGAGAGCTGGGGGCTCTGAATTAAGGGTTGGTTAGATTCTAAAGGAAAGAAAAAAATCTGTGTATTTTGTATTGAGTTAGCCTATCTAACATCAGGCAAGTGTTTAAACCGTAGAGGAGAAGTAAAGGGATCTGTATGAAAAATTGGATGACCACTTTTGAGGTTCAGTGGTCTACTTAGGATGTGATTAAAACTGTTTATCATTTTAACCTTTAAGTTTTAAGGTGAAAAAGAAAGCAGCTGGGAAAAGGAAAAGCTGGGTGAGTATGTAATTTATTATTCACTTAAATGTTTGAGGCAGTTTGGGTCAAGATTAGGGAAGAAAGATTGCAATTGGAATGCAGAGGCTAAAAGTTTCAGTAAAGATTGGGAAAGAAAGTTCTTAGCTGCCATGTGCTCCTGGCCACACCCTTCCCCCACCCTCCACATTGAAAGAGTGTGGGGAGCTGAAGCTAAAAGAAACTTGTAACCTGATTGGGAAACAGGGCTGATTACTTAGTGATGAAAGGTTTTATTGGATCTCTGGATATTGACTATGAGAAAGATTTTGATTTGTATAATCATTAAGTTCTGCCCATGTAAGGTATGACTGAATTTTGTTTCAACAGAGATTATATAAAACATGAAGTCTTACTGTTGGCTAGTGGTAGGAAATTAAACTGCATTTCAAGGAAGCTCACCTTCGAAAAATTAACATGTCTAAAAAGCTGGCTTCTTTGTTCTCAAAGGGATGCCAGGCCCAAAGTAATTTACCCATGGCTGAGATCTTCCACTCACCTTAGTCAATCCTCCTCAGCAAGTGAAAGGGATCCCCGTCTCTTGCTGAGGCAGACAAAGGGAGGGGAAACTAAAAATATTTTAGCTTGGTAGAAAGAATGAGGGGGGGAGTTGCAAACCCATGTGCTCTTAAGGACCACTCCCTCTCTTAAGGACCACTCCCTCTCATCTCTCTTAAGAGTCCAAAAGGTTTTTTTTGGAAGAGAAGTGCCCGCAACCCTTCCCCCTCAAAATCCTTTTAGGCATTTTGTTAATTGCCAGTATGCGTAAGATGAAGCTTGGAGAAAGTAGGTGCCAAATTCAAATCTGGGTGGTTCATAAAAGCAGATAATGATATGAAATAAAGTTTTTCTTTTCTTTTATAAGTTCATTCATGGCCAGGCAAATATTCCTAATACTTGGGCCAGAGGTAGTGGGTGCTGAAGAATATACAGCTAAATAAATAAAGTGTATTAAAGATATTAA
>JAQQSZ010017925.1:0-10690 GCA_028646595.1 Phalanger gymnotis | reverse complement strand
ATATATATATATATATATATATATATATATATAGACAGGGCACAAGGTGAGTTGAATATGAAGGGATGATATCTAAAAAAAATCAAATTAAGGGATGAGACAGGAATAAATTGAGAGAGAGAGAAAGGGAGAGATAGATTGTGGTAAATTATGTCACATAAAAGTGGCAAGGAAAAGCAATTCTGTAGGAAGGGAAGAGGGGGCAGGTCAGGGGGAATGAGTGAATCTTGCTCTCATTGGATTTGACCTGAGGAGGGAATACCATACACACTCAATTGTGTATCTTACCCCACAGGAAACAAGGAGGAAGAAGATAAAAAAGGGGCGACAATAGGAGGGAGGGCAGATAGGGGGAGGAAGTAATCAAAAGCAAACAATTTTGTAAAGGGACAGGGTCATGACAGCAAATTCGATAAAGGGGGATAGTTTAGGAAGGAGCAAAATATAGTTAGTCTTTCACAACATGAGTATTGTGGAAGAGTTTTAGATAATGATATGCATGTGGCCTATGTTGAATTGCTTGCCTTCTTAGGGAGTGCGGGTGGGGAGGGAAGAGGGGAGAGAAATTGGAACTCAAAGTTTTAAAAACAGATGTTTAAAAAAAGTTTTTGCATGCAACTAGGAAATAAGATACACAGGCAATGGGCCATAGAAATTTATCTTGCCCTACAAGAAAGTAAGAGAAAAGGGGAGAAGAAGAGAGTGGGGTGACAGAAAGGAGGGCTGACTGGGGAATGGGGCTACCAGAATGTATGCTATCTTGGAGTGGGTGGGACGGTACAAACGGGGAGAAAATTCGTAATTCAAAATCTTGTGCAAATTAGTGCTGAAAACTAAATAAATTAAATAAATAAATTTGAAACAAACAAACAAACAAAAAAAAAGATCAAGTGAGACTGAAAAGGAAACATGAGACAACACCATCACCCTACCCCATCCAGGAGGTGAGAGGTCCACAGCTGTTATACATTGCACACTTTTTCCCAAATGCATTGATCAGTTGTGCTGGCTTTTCATTTCCTATGAAAAAGAAAGACAAATAAATTTGTTACATGGCATGGCTTTCAATGTTGGGGAGTGGGAGGGACACATGGGAGACCCTGGTGAAACAGAAAACATCAAGAAAAAAGTTCAGCAAGAGATGAAGTATCTCAAGGGAAATAATGGAGGAGAGAAAGGAGGAAAGAAAGGAGTTTGGGGTTGTGATTATCAGTAGCAGATCCAAGTTATAGTACAAATCAATGATTGTGAAAACAACTGTTCTTGTTATCTGACTTTTCCTAATCCCATTTGCGGTTTTCTTGGCAAACATACTGGTGTGGTTGGCCATTTCCTTCTCGAACTCATTTGACAGATGAGGAATTGAGGGAAACAGTGTTAAGTGACATGCTCAGGGTCACACAGCTAGTAAGTGTATGAGAACAGATATGTGGGACATCTAAAAGGCCAGAAAACAATTGGAACTTGTTAAAATGTGAGAGGCTGATCAATGGAAAAGATTAGGTATGCAAAGTAAAATATTGTTTAATAAACCTAAAGAGAGGAATTGGGTGGGGGACAGAGGTGAACACACTAGTTTAATTTTTAAAAAAATGGGAAAAGAGAAAAGCAGCTTGGCAGAAATTTGATAGGACTTCAACACCTCATAGCACATATTTCAAATTAAACTATAAACAGATACATGAATTAGGTGCAAAAAGGGAATCAATAGCAAATTGGAGGGGCAAGGAGGAAATTACTTTTCATGTTGATGGATGAGGAGGAGGTTACAACAACATGCAACGGAAAATCACAGAAAATCAAATGGATGATTCTGCTTCTATAAAGTTGAAAAATTTTTGCACAAAGAGATTGAATACAGTTAAATGAGCAAAAACACTTCTGTAGTAAAGTTCTCTTAGGACTGATGCATATGCAAAATACAGAAGGAACTGATTCCAATTTCTAAGATCAAGAGCCATTCTCTAATAGTCAAAGGATATGAACAGGAAGTTTTCAAAGACAAAATGCTCCAAATCTCTCATAATAAGGGAAGTGTACATTAAAAGAACTCTCTTTTTCCTACCTGGAAATCATAGAGATCCGCAGGTTCAGGCACAGGCCCTTCTTTCTATTCCACAAGAAGGTATATGGAAATGCTCATTTCACCAGGTGATGGCTGAAGCCAGAACAGAAATAAACATAACATTAAATTAAATTATACCAAACAAAAGGGATTATATGGAGGAGGTGAGGGGAAGAGTTCCTAGATAGTCTTCTCTCTCTCCATCCCCAATGCTAAGTCAAGGATAGGAGAAAGGCAGGAAGTGTCTCCAAAGAGGAAGAAAGGATAGAAATGTCCACCTGAGGGGGGAGGGAGAGAGCATCCCCCAAAGGCTATTCCCTGCTGCTTCTACCCCACCCCCACCACCCCCAAGCCCCAGTCCTCCAGACAAAGGTCTGGGTAGGCAGGAAGGCCCAAGCAGGAGCAGGCAAAAAGGAGTACATACACACTCATACACAGACACACAGACACTCACCTCCCCCACTCACACACAGATAATTCTATCTGCAGATACAACATACAGATAAACAAAGGTATCCATATTCCCAGGACCTTCCACCCACCCTTACACACATGCTCTTGGACACTAAGCAAAGCCAATCTGGGGGGTTGGAGTCCTCGGCTTCATGAAAAAGTTGTGGGAGGCGGGTAAGGAAGAAAGATAAGGAGAAAGAAGAGAGAGACTGAGGCAGGAGAAAGGAGGGGGCACTTAGTCACAATCACTTAGGCACTAGCAGGAACCTTGGCACGGGTCAGTCTGTAAGATGGGGTTATGGAGCGGAAGGGTATTGAGGGGAAGGGAAAGTGATGTGGGTGAGGGGCACACAGACATTCCCCTCCTCCCTCCACTCACATCCTCCCCCAGACAAAAAAGACTTACGCTTAATAGAGAGTAGGAGGGGACTGGCACTGTGATGTCACTGCAGAGAAAGACTAATCTCCTTCCAGAGCAGAGGGGGAAGGGAAGAGAGATGGGAGGGGGGTCTCTGACATTAGGCCTAGAGGAGTGGGAAGCCCTTCCCCCTCCCACGTTTCTCTTTGCCCCCGTGAATCACTTTGCCTATGGGAGGGGGCCGCAAGTGCATCTTCCACCTGGAGGTGGGCTTGGGGCTAACCAGGCTCCCAGGTTCCTGAGGGTAAGCTGCTGGGGCTGGGGGTCGGGGGCAGCAGCTGAGCTCAGTTTGTTGAGGGCTGGCCCCTTTATGGAAACTAGATGAGGGAGGACAAAGAGGAGAAGGGAGAGGTGGAGGGAGGGCTGTCCTGGGCTCCATAAAAGGACAGAAAGAGCACAGTAGCTGCAGCAGCATCTGCAAACCAGCAAACCTGGAAAGGTACTTGGATTCCTCACAACCCCCAAAGCAGAGGAAGAAAGGGGTTTGTAGGGAAGGGGCAGAGCTCATCCTCCTTTCTTCAGGCAGGAGACACAGATCACGCCTGGCGAGGTTGGTTGTGGGGCACCCAGGGAGGCAGCATTTCTGCCCCTGCTATTTGGTACCCTGGTCTAAATCTTATGTAATATAAACCTTCCAGAGCCTGGACAAAAGGGAGTTGTACGTCAGTCTTTCTAATTCAGTCTCCTCTACCATGGAACTTATTAAATTCCTTCCTAAAAGTATTTACAATTTGGAGCTTTGTCCTTTCCAACACCAGTTGCCCTGCCACTAGTGAATTGGCATAGTGTAGAGACACCTGGAATTGAAGTTACAGACCTAAACTGAAGTTCTGCCTTACTCATTGTGTGACCATAGGCAAGCCACTTAAACTCTCTAAGCTTCAGTTGTCATAACTGTAAAATGGGGGTGATAATAATAGCTAAGCCAAGTAATTAACAAGGTGGTTGTAAGGTTCAAATGAGATGTTTGCAAAGTGCTCCTTACACCATGACACACTATAGAAGGGTTTTTTTAATTGTCATTATTATTCATCTGCTAGTCTTTTTGATGGAGTTTACATATCATGCTATTTATTCTTTTCTGTGTAATGTTCTTCAGATCATTTCACAGAATTACCGACTTTTGTAATACAATAAAAGTATTGGGAATACTTGGTATGCTATTAAAAACATCGTTCTTGAATTTTATGGATCTGTGTTGTGACTAGGAGATGGGGACAAAATAGTTTTGTACCGTGATAATGTTCCAGTTGCAGTACCATTTATTTTCAATTTCCCAGGAATATACTGAGATCTCTATTTGTAATAGGAACATTTGTCATCTGTTCACTTTTTGAAGATATTGAACTTCTGATGGATAACTCCAGCCACCAGTTCATGTCTTGCTAACCTTCCATAGTCTATGCTGATTGCTACCTCTGGGGTCCTGAAACACAATTTACAATTTTTGCTGACAATGACCTTGATTGACATCAAAAATCTCTTCCATTTCTATTACAAAACCCATATGATGAGCATGTGTACAGTGGTTCTGTGTACAGACATTGTTGGACGAATTCCTGTGGAATGTCACCTATGGAGTGCATCTGGACTTCACTCTTGGATGTTTGCTATTTTATAGGATTCCCCCAAAGACTGACCACTTTCAGATACACTGGACCCATCCAGTTGAAAAGACCAGAGCTAAACTGAAAATAAGATTTTCAAATATAAGAATCAAGAGAAGCATAAAAAGGTAACTGGAAAACAAAAATATAAGTTATGCAATACAGTTAAAGTGTTTACATCCCTACTGGCTAAGATAATGCTTGTAACTTAAGAACTGTATCTCTATTGGGGCAGTTAGAAGGATTATACACAGACAGAGGGTGTGGGTATGAATTGGCTCTGATGGGATGATAGAAAAATTTAAGGGATAAGAAAGAGGGCTGCACTGGGAGAAGAGGGAAGGGAGAGGAAGAATGGAGCAAATTATATGACATTTAAAGTTTCAGAAGACCAATTACAATGGAGGGAAAGAAGGGAGGGGGCTGAGCATTGCTTGAACCTTACTCTCAATGGATTTGGCTCAAAGAAGGAATAACACACGTTCAGTTGGAGATAGAAATCTATCTTATAACTATACCCAAAGGGCTGTAAAAGTGTGTATACCCTTTGATCCAGCAATACCACTTCTGGGGCTGTATCCCAAAGAGATCATAAAAATGGGAAAAGGGCCCATATGCACAAAAATATTTATAGCAGCTGTTTTAGTGATGGCTAAGTATTGGAAATTGAGGGGATGCCCATGTACTGGGGAATGGCTGAACAAATTGTAGTATAAGAATGTGATGGAATACTATTATTACATAAGAAGTGATGAGGAGGCCGACTTTAGAAAAATCTGGAAAGACTTATATGAACTGATGCTGAGTGAAATGAGCAAAGCCAGGAAAACAGTGTACACAGCAACAGTAACGTTGCATGATGACCAACTTTGATAGACTTTGATCTTCTCAGCAATACAAAGATCTAAGACAATTCCAAAAGACTCATGATGGGAAATGCTATCCACATGAAGGGAAAGAAATATGGAGTCTGAATGCAGATCTAAGCATACAATTTTCTCTCCTTTTTTGTTTTTTCTTTTTCACGGTTTTCCTCTTTGGTTCTAACGCTTCTGTACAATATGACTCATGTGGAAATGTTTAATAATGAGCCAATATCAGATTGTATGCTCCATTGGGGAGAGGGAAGGTGAAGGAGGGGAAGAAAATTAAAAACTCAAAATCTGATAAAAGTAAATACTGAAAACTAAAAATAAATAAATTAATATATTTTAAAAATCTATCTTAAATAGGATGAATGCATAACCAATGAAGATGAAATTAAAGCAATGCTTAGAAGTTATTTTGTCCAATCATATGCCATCAAAACTGCCAATCTAGGTGAAATGGAAGAATACTTACAAAAATATAAAGTGCCCATGTTAACAAAAGAGGAAATAGAGTCCTTAAATAACTCTATCTTAAGAGAAAAAATTGAACAACACATAAATAAGTTCCCTAGGATAAAATTCCCTGGACTTGATCAATTTGAAAGGGAATTCTACTAAACATTTAAAAAAAACCTTTTCATTTCAATACTATATAAACTGTTTGAAACAAAATGTAAAGAAGGAGTCCCATCAAATTCCTTTCATGACACAAACATGTTTTTGATACCTAAACAAAGGTGTGGGAATATGCACACACTAATATACTGTTGGTGGAGCTATGAAATGATGCATCTATTTTGGAAAGTAATTTGGAATTATGCAAAAAAGTAACAAAAATATCCACAAAGCCTTTAAATTTAATTTAAATTAAATTTAAAACAAAGACTCCATTATGCCCCAAGGAAGCCATCAATTAGAAAACAATCCCAATAAACTCCAAAATGTTTGTAACAGCACTTTTTTATGACAGTTATGAATTGGAAACAAAGCAGATGCTCACCAACTGGGGAATGATTGCTAAATAAGGCATGCAACATTAATGGAATGCTACCACAAGACTGTAAGAAATGATGTGTTTGCTGGGTACAGAGAAGTATGGAAAGATCTTTGTGAGCTGATAAGTGAATTAAGCAGAGGCAAGAAAACAGTATATATACACAGTAAGTAAAACAATTTAACTAGAAAGAGTGATACACAAAAATTTAAAAGTACCTACAAGTATTTGTTACAACAAAACGTTAAAGATCAAGTGAGACTGAAAATGAAACATGAGAGAACACCATCATCCTACCCCATCCAGGAAGTGAGAGGTCCACAAGTGTTACACACTGCACACCTTTTCCCGAATGCATTGATCAGTTGGGCTTGCTTTTCTTTTCCTCTCTAAAAAAATGCAACTTGTTTCATGGCATGGTTGTTAAGGATGGAGAGAGGGAGGGATACATTGGAGAACCTGGTGATGTAAGAAACAGAAAACATCAATAAAAATGTTTAACAAGAGATCAAATATCCCAAGAAAAATAATGGAGGAGGGGAAGGAGGAAAGAAAGGGGTTTGGGGTAGTGACTATCAGTAGCAGATCCAAACTATACTAAAAATCAGTGGTTATGAAAATAATTGTTTTTCTTGTTGTCTGACTTTTCCTGACCCCATTTGGGGTTTTGTTGGCAAAGATAATGGAGTGGTTTGCCATTTCCTTCTGGAGCTCATTTGACAGATGAGGCCAGATTTGTACTGAAGAAGATGGTCTTGGTAACTTCAGGCCCAGTAAGACACCTAGCTGCCTGGAAAACTATTGGAACTTGTTAACATGTGAGAGGTTGATCATTGGAAAAGATTAGTTATGCACTATACAGAAGCAAACAAATAAAATAACATAGTGTTTTATAAACCCAAAGACAGAAATTGGGGAGAGGAGAAGGGGAGTACAGAGTATTTGATTAAAAAAACACAAATGGGATAAGTGAAAAGCAGTTTGCTAGAAATTCAACAGGAAATCAACACCTCACACCACGTTTCAAATTAAACTACAAATGGATACATAAATTAGGTGTAAAAGGAGGAATCCATAGCACATTAGAGGACCAAGGAGAAGTTATGACAGAACAAGCCTTGGAGAGAATCCCATAAAATAAAATGATGACTCTGTTTCTATGAAGTTGAAATATTTTTGCACAAACAGATTGAATGCAGGTAGAAGGAGAAGGGTAACAGTTAAGTGAGGAAAAACATCTTTGCAGTAAAGTTCTCTAAAGACTATTGAATATTCAGCATATAGAAGTAACTGATTCTAGTTTCTAAGATTAAGATCCATTCTCCACAAGGTCAAAAGATATGAACAGGAAGATTTTAAAGGAAGAAATCCAAGCTTTCAATATCCCTATGACAAAATGCTCCAAATCCCTCATAATGAGCACATGGAAACAGCTCTTTTATTTCAGTCTTCACATCATAGAGATCCGCATGTTCAGGGACTGTCCTCTTTCTGTTCCACAAGGTACATGGACATGCCTCTTTTACCAGGTTCGGGTTCAAACCAGCATGAAAACAAATATAACATTTAATTAAACGACACCAAACAAAAGAGATGCTATGGAGAAGGGAAGGGGAAGACATCCTAGACTGTCTCCTCTCTTCCTAGCCCTAAGGCAAAGCCAAGAATGGGAGGGAGGAAGAAAGGATGAAAATGTCCTCCAGAGTAGGGGAGGGAGGGATTGTCCCCAAAAGCTCCTCCGCGATGGGTTCTATCGCACCCCACCTCACCCCACGACCCCCCAAGACCTGTTACAAATGTCCGGGCAGGCAGGCAGCCCTGGAGGAGAAGGTACACAAAGTTTCACCTCCGAACACACACGCACACACCCATTCATGCACACACCAACACCGACGGACGAACACACACACACACACACACACACACACACACACACACACACAAACACACTATCCTACCTATATATATACAAGCCAGGCAAGAACAAAGATATCGCTACTCCCAAGACCTTCCACCCACCCTTCCACACATCCTCCTGGGCACTAAGCGAAGCCAGTTGGGGGGGAGTGCGGGGTTCGGCTTCATGAAAAGGTTGCGGGGGGTCGGGGTAAGGAAAGAGAAGATAAGAAGAAGCAAGGGAGGGGCACTTACCTCACTCACAGTCACAGGTACTAGCACCCTCAGAAACAGTCAGTCTGGAAGACAGGGGGAAGATGGGGTTAGCGAGGGGAGTGGTGAGGTGCACAGGGGAAAGGGAAGAGAAGTGGGTGAGAGGCATGCAGAGCTCTTCTTGCTCCGCCGACTCACATCCACCTCCAGACAAAGTAGACTTACACTTAATGGAGAGTGGGAGGGGCCGGACACTGTGATATCATTGCAGGGAGATGCTTGTCTCCTCCCAAAGCGGAGGGGGAAAGGCAGAGTGAGGGTAAGGGGTCTCTAACATCAGGCCCAGAGCAGGGGGGAGTGACCCCAGTCCTTTGTCTCTGCACCCATGACCCAAACTGGCTAGGATTGGGGACCGCAGGTGCATCCTCCACCTGGAGGTGGGACCTTTGAGGGTAGGCTGCTGGGGCTGGGGGTGGGAGGCAGCAGCTGAGCTCAGTTTGGGATTGCTGAGTTTTTGCCGCTTCATGGAGACTGGGAGGGAGGGGACAACGACTAGAAGGGGGAGGACAAGGCTGGCCTGTCTTGGGCTCCACCAAAGGGAAGAAAGAGCACGGTAGCTGCAGCAGCATCTGCAAACCAGCAGCCCTTGAATAGGGATTGGATTCTTCACAACTCTCAAAGCAGAGGAGGAAAAGCGGGGGGCGGGGTGGGGTGCGGAAGGGGCGGGGCTCAGCCTCCTTTCTCCAGGCAAGAGGAGACAAAGATCAGGATGGGCGGGAAGAGACTGGGGCATCCAGCGAGGCAAAGCGTCAGAAACTCCAGTTTATGTGTGCATGTACCCTCGTCTAAATCATGAGTAATATAAACCTTCCAGCGCCTGGCAAGAGGGAGTCACACCCTCCTGTCTGCCTCAGTCTCCTCTACCGAGTGACTTAATAAATTTCTTTCTAAATGTATTCCAAATTTGGGGCTTTTTTTTCTATCCAACATCAGCTGTCCTGCCGCTAGAGAATTGGCAAAGTGGAGAGACACCTGGATTTGGAGTCACAGACCTAGACTGAAGTTCTGCCTAACTCACTGTTTGACATAAGAAAGCCACTTAGCCCGCTCCTCGCCCGCCTGCCCGCCGGTTTCTTGTATAGAAACTGCTTGAGTCCTAGAACGCGCGGCTCGCGGAGCAGCTTGTCCGGCGCGGAGGGACTCGAGAACCGCCTGAGTGCCTTTCCTCTGAGAAGTTCAAGGTGCTTTACAGAACCTATCTGCTATACAGGTCGTATTTCTCACAGCATCCCTGTGAGTTATGGCCGCCATCCGAAAAAAGCTGGTTATAGTTGGTGATGGTGCATGTGGGAAGACGTGCTTGCTGATTGTATTTAGCAAAGACCAATTCCCTGAAGTTTATGAGCCCACAGAGTTTGAAAATTATGTAGCAGATATTGAAGTGGATGGAAAACAGGTGGAGTTGGCTTTGTGGGACACAGCTGGTCAAGAAGATTATGATCGCCTTAGACCTCTTTCCTACCCAGATACCGATGTTATACTTATGTGTTTTTCCATCGATAGTCCTGATAGTTTAGAAAACATCCCAGAGAAATGGACCCCAGAGGTGAAGCATTTCTGCCCAATGTGCCCATTATTCTTGTTGGGAACAGAAGGATCTTCGAAATGATGAGCACACGAGACGAGAGCGGGCCAAGATGAAGCAGGAGCCAGTGAAACCTGAGGAAGGCAGAGATATGGCAAATCGGATCGGTGCGTTTGGTTATATGGAGTGTTCAGCAAAGACCAAAGACGGTGTGAGGGAGGTTTTTGAAATGGCCGCAAGAGCGGCTTTACAAGCCTGACGTGGAAAGAAAAAGTCCGGGTGCCTTGTCTTGTAAACACAATGGAAAGCCCAGGCCCTCGCTCGGTTAATTTTTGAAGTGCTGTTTATTAATCTTAGTGTATGATTACTGGCCTTTTTCATTTATCTATAATTTACTTTAAGAGATTTACAAATCAGAAATCATCTTGCTACCAGTATTTAGAAGCCAACCATGATTGTTTAATGACAGTCTGTGTCCAACACATCTGTGCACACCAGGGTCCCTCTGACATTACTCTTAATAACTTTCTTCATTCTCCCAACCAGCACATCTGGCACTAATTCAAGGGAATTCTTAACTTCTTGCTTCT
>JAQQSZ010017924.1:0-10690 GCA_028646595.1 Phalanger gymnotis | reverse complement strand
ATCGATTTCGAACTATTCAGATATTTATATGATCCTTTTTGAGATCATAAATTCGGCCTTCTTACTACACTATCTGACAAAGAAAATCAGCTATACAAACTGAATCACATCTGACAGCACAGTACATTCAACTTTTGTCACTCTTTGGACTTAAAAAAATTGCACGAATATGGCATGAGAAATAAGTAGAAAGGTATCCATTTATTTCAAAACAAAAAGAAATGGGAGGGGTGACCAGCATTTGGTGAATGGCTGAAAAAATTATGACATATGGATGGAATAGAATACTACTATGCTATGAGAAATGACGAAGGAGATAATTTCAGAGAAACCTGGGAAGGCTTGTATAAAATAATGTTAAGTAAAATGAGAACGAGAAGAACAATTTATATAATAATACTACAGTGAAGACATACAACCTAGAAAAACTTAAGAACGCTGATCCATGAAATGACCAGTTGTACTTCCTTAGGACCAGTATGGAGTGTGCTGCCACCCCTTAACAGAGAGGTGATGGATTCAAATACTTATTAAAGTATACATTGTTTCTCAAATGACCAAAGAGGGAACTTCTTTTGCCTGACTGTGCATATTTTAATGGCTTTTGTTTTTCTTTCTTTTTCATGAGGTAGGGAGAAGAAAGGACTTAGGAGGGAGGGAAGGAAATTTTTTTCATTTATAAATTAACTTTAAGAAAGGAGCGGGAAAGATCTGAGAGCCTTTATTTTTAAAAGACTGAAAGCTTCCTATGAATTGACAATGTTACCTAGCAGCAAAATAACTAATTGAAATATAATGTTAAAATCATGCATTTGGATGGACAACCCACAGTTAGTATTTATTGAGTTATAGAGGGTAAACTGTACCATTGTTTTAATGAAGCACAAAGAATGGACAGGCTTGAATGGTTTGTGATCTGAGTCATTGGAGGGAGTGACCATATTGATGAAATCATCAATCCAAACAAGGGAGGTAATATTCCAACTATGTTTTGGCTGGATCAGACCCTCCCAAAATGGTTTTCCATCCTGGCTGATGTGTTAAGAGAAACATTGGTGAGCTGAGGCACATAAGAGCAGTACACCAACTAGGATGCTGAGTCCATGTCATAGCAGGGCTGTTTAAGGGAAGAAGAATTGTTTACACTGAAGAAATAAAAGCTCAGTAGAGGCATGAATGCCATGTAGTTTGTCACATGAAGAAAAAATTGCATTTATTTTGCTTGGCCCCAAAGAAGACAACTAAGACAAGTGAATGGAATAAATTATTATATCGATATATATTTGTGCTCAGTATTAGAACTTACTCATAATTAGAACTATCCACTATTGGTCCTGAGTTCCTTATCAGTGAATGTATTCAAAGTATGACCAGTTTCTGATGACGTTGAAAGCATTCATGCATTGGAAAGTTAGTCGGACTAAATGACCTCCGATGTGATAATCTGATAATTTACTGGTTTCTGTGTATCTAGGCACTATCACATACTTGGCATTCCTTTTTTCCAGGCTGTTTCACAGAAATGCCATTCTCCATTGATCATGAGAAAACAAAGTTTGGTCACAACACTTCATACATATTGTAAACAGTTTGAATCAATTAAGCAGTCAATTGAGAAGAATTTATTTTACAAAGGCAAAAATGAAAGTCTGTACTTTTGTTGCCTTCAAAGAGTTTACCATCTATTGATGGAGATGCCACGTACACATATAATTATGTAAAAATGTGTAACAAATATGTAATAAATAATTTAAGGGAGAACCACCAGGAGGGGGCGGAATAAAGTAATCTTCTGAAGAAAAAAGAAGCATGGAATATTTGTGAATCACTCTGCCACAGGAGAAAATATAACAAGTCTACAAAAAGAGCACTTAAAACCACTTGAAAAGTAATTACACATTAGGAGAAAATTAAACACTTTATCTGCAGCATCGAATATGAGTTGTTAATCATAGCACTTATAAAGTCCTATATAGTGTCTGGTCTTTGTAGGATAAATTGCATATGGGTAGTGAAAATTTATGTGAACGTGTGATAATCTTCTCTGAGTTTGTACATCTGTAATATGTTGTACTTATTGAATGCCCTTGATATTGATTCAGAGCTCTCTATTAGCTTTACATCATAGAATGGACTAATTACCCATCTCTGGTGTGCTCTACAGACTCTTCCCCACAATAATCCTGCATAATTTTTCATTTGACCAGAATTTGAGGCTTAGGAAGGCTAAGCGGCTTTACCGTAAATATATAACTAGGAACTGTTAGAGTCTGGATTTGAACTCAGATCTCTTAACTTTAGGTCTTGTACCCTTTCTATCACACAATTCTTCCATACCTCAAGCCCTAATTCTTATCACCAAGTACTGGATCACCTAGAAAGAATTTCATTGTCTTCTAATCTAATGCCTTCATTTTATAAATAAATAAGTTGAAATATTTTGAGTTGTTCAAGGTCACTCAACTAGTAAATGGAAGATTAGATACTAGAACCCATGGCTCCTGACTTCTGATTCATTTTTTTTTTATAATCAATGTCACCTGTCTTAGAAAACAAGCTCCTAGAAGTCCTGGATTATTATTTAATTCACTTTGTCCCCTTCTATTTACACGTGTGCAGATTAAAGGGCTACTTCTTTGGTAATCTGAATGGTACTTTGATAAACTGTATTTTAGTGACTATTTTTAAGACCTACAAATCTAGTCTGGACTTGGTGATTCAAACATTGAGATATCATAGAATAACCACTTACATTTCAAAACTAGAGCTGCCCAATAAATGGAAATAGAGGCTTATTTTCTCAGATATCTGCAAAATAAGTTCCCCATATCTCAGTTCTCTATGGGAAAGATTATTACTCAAGCTGAATGAATCATGGTTTTGTTTGAATTGGTTCTCTTTATTTATGGCTCCAGTTGACAATGGCAAAAGAAGATAATGGCAAAATCTGAACAATACAAAATATGTGCTCTCTGATAAGTGGGGTATGTGACTGACTGGTAGAGCCTTCCTTTCATTGTCACTACTTAGATAGCAAAGACATCATGATCCAGTACTGGGATGAACCTTAGAGGTCATTTAATCTAACTACCTCATTAACTGAGACTCAGAGAAATTAAGTTTTGAGTGTCTTTGCCTAAAGACAAATGGTATGTTAATGTGAGGTATGGGATTTGAACCCAGGAGATGTGACTCAAGAGCCATTTCTCTTTCCATTGTGTCACAGAACCAAGGTCCCTCTCCTGAGTAAAAGAACATATTCTTTCCTTTCTTCTTAATTCTTTGCTTCAAGTCCTATCTCTGACACATAACTGACCATATAACACTGGACAATGCACTTACTTGTCGGTACTCTAGCTAACTCTCAAACTGGAGGCGCTAGAGAAGGTGCTAGCCTGCATTGAGAGATAGATATCCTCTCCTGGGAATTCCTTATACCACTGAAATCATAGGTCTAATCCCTCTCTCTGTCTTACAGTCCGAGGCTTCAGAACAGTAATCTGATATTAGGCCAGACAATACCAACAAATAACTCAAGGTAGCAAAGATAGTCATGGAAAATAAAGCTTGTAAAAGTAAGGTTAACATAAATAAATAGGACAAATAGACATGATTTTGAAACAGATACTGACTTAATGTCTCTATGTATACATACATATATACATACATGCATACATACACTCTCATACATCTTACACTGCTTCCAATTCTTTTCCCTCTATTTGCCAAGAAGTGATGAGTGTTGCCATGATCTTAGTTTTTTTTTTTAAATTTTAACCTTCAAGCCAACTTTTATACTATCCTCTTTCATCCTCATCAGGAGGCTTCTTAATTGTTCTTCACTTTCTGCCAGAGTGGTATTGTCTGTATATCTGAGATTGTTGATAATCTTCCTGGCAACCTTAATTCCAGCTTTGATTCATTCAGCCCAGCCTTCACATGATGTATTCTGCATATAGGTTAAATAAATAGGTGACAATATACAGCCTTCCCAATCTTAAATCAATAAGTAGTTCCATGTTTGGTTCTAAATATTCCTTCTTGACCTTAGTACAGATTCCTCAGGAGACAAGTAAGATGATATAGTACTCTCATCTCTTTGAGGACTTTCCACATTTGTTAGAATTCACACAATCAAAGGCTTTAGTGTAGTCAATGAAGCAGAAGTAGAGGCTTTTCTGGAATTCCCTTGCTTTCTCCATAATCCAGAGAATGTTGGCAATTTGGCCTCTAATTCCTCTGCCTCTTTGACAACCAGCTTACTCTTTTGGTAAATCTCAGTTCCACATATTGCTGAAGCTGAGCTTGCAGAATCTTAAGCATAACTTTGTTGGCATGTGTGAAATGAGCATAATTGTTTGGTAATTTAGAATATTTGGCATTGCCTTTCTTTAGGATTGGAACATAAACTGATCTTTTCCAATCCAGTGGCCGCTTGTACCTAAAAACAAAATACATATAAAGGAATTAAGGGGCAGGGGGTTGCTAGCAGCTAGTGATATCAGGCAAAGTTTCATGTGGAAGATGGCACTTGAGCTGAAATTTTATGGAAGATAGAGTAAGGAGACAGTATATTCCAAGTATAAGTTAGATTAGAAGATTGTTTAAATCTTTGTCAACTTTCAAATTTTCTGATTCTTTGGAACATTCTGTAAAAAGCATGGAAGTGGTAGATGAGAGTATCATGTATAATTACGAACAAGTAGGTCAGTTTGGATAGAACACAAAGTGCATGAAGGTAAGTAATGTGTAATCCACCTGGAAAAGTAGATTGGAACAGGTTGTGAAGGGCATTAAATGTTAAACAAAAATTTGAATCATCCTAGAGGCCATAGGGAGTCACTTGAAACATATGGATCAGGGTAGTGACATGCTTTAGGAATATTACTTTGGCAATACAAGGTAGATAAGCTTTGTGTGTAAAGGAGAGGGAAGAATAAAGAAAGGGAGAACAATTAGGAGGGTATTGCAATAATTCAAGCAAGAGGTAATAAAGGCTTGTACTAAGTCAGGAGCCATGAGAGGGGGGGAAAGGGGACTGGATACAAGCGATATTATGGAAGTAAAATGAATAAGGCTTGACACTTGATTGGAAATGAAAGAAGTGAGGGAGATTGAAGTGTCAAAGATGCCTAAGGTTACAAATCTGGGCATCTGGAAGGATGGTGGAGCATTCAAAAGAAATAAGCAAGTTAGGAAGAGAGTTTAGTTTGAGGGAAAAGCTAATGAGTACTGCTTTGGACACACTGAGTTTGAAATATCAATGAGGCTACAATTCAAAATGTCTATATGTCAGTTAGGAATGTAACTCAGAAGATAGTCTATGCCTGAATACACAGATCTAAGACTCTTCTTAGAGAGTAATACGTGGTGATAATCATTGGGCTCATGGGAGTTGATATATTGCTGAGAAAGGAGGTATATAGTGAGAACATAATAGGACTCAGGATATCCTAGGAGTACACTCACATTTGGGGGTGGGATATGGAGACTGATCCAGAAAAAAAAATGACCAAGAAAGCATACAGATAGGTTAGAGAAAAACCAAAAGAGAATTCCATAGGCTTTATAGAGACACATGGACAAGAAGCCCAAAGGAACAAAAATTTGGGATAGATTTCTATTTCTATTAAAGAAGCAAGCATACATATTAGTAGGATCTTCAACATATTAGAGTAATTCAGTAAAATCACCTTTCTTTTTATATATTAGGCTAAAAACTATGGCTTCATCATTTTTGTTTTCTTTGCTCCATTTATAAGATCCAGTATTTCAAAAAGTCTGTGATTTCTTTGAAATGTCTCTCAGATTTTCCCTTTTACCTCTCTCTACTGTCACTATGTTTTTCAGTTTCCCACTACCTTGTGTCTGCACAGAGTCCTAACTGGTATTCCTACCTTCAGGAGCATCCATCTCCAACCAGTCCTGCATATGGAGGAAGACATCTTCTCAAATAACACTTTAATCATGTCATTCTTCCAGCCCGACTACCTGTTTTGTGAAGTTGAAATTTCTTGGCCAGTTTTTCCATTATATTTAATATTATTGTTTGGTTGTTTTCAGTGTTGTCTTACTCTTTGCGACCTCATTCAGGGTTTTCTTGGCTGAGACAATGAAGAAGTTTGCCATTTCCTTCTCCAGCTCATTTTACAGATGAGAAACTGAAGCAAACAGGGTAAAATGACTTGTCCAGGGTCACACAGCTAGTAAGTATCCAAGGCCAGATCTGAACTCACAAAGATGAATCTTCCTGACTTTAGACCCGACATTCCATCTACTGTGCCAGCTAGCTAAACTATGCTCAAAGTACTTATCAAAATTTATTTCTCACTCTTTTCAATCAGGTACATTTATCTCTGATTAGTCAGGCAAGTCTACTTGCTATCTATCTTACCATGCCCATTTCTGCCTTCTTGCCAATGTTATTGACCTTGACTTCTACCTTTTCGATGATCAAAATTCTATGATTTTTTATGGCTAAACTTATATCTCATTCTCTGCAGGAAGCCTGTCTTTACTGTTTCAGACCACACTGATATCTCCCTTTCCTGAACACATTGTATTTAGAAGTGGTGATGAGGATGATAATGAGATGATCAATCATATTCTATAACACTCTAACAATTCCAAAGTTCTTTTCCCATGATAACCCTGTGAGGTAAATCATGACCACAAGTATTGCAGTCCCCATTTTACAAATGAGGAAACTGAGTGCCAGAGAGCCTAAGTGACATACTAAAGTCACATTGACAGAGTTAAGACTAAAATCCAGGTCTTCTAGCTCCAAAACCAGCACCATACAATTTAAAACTTAATTGTCCTCTAGTTGCTTAACATACATAAACATTATCTCCCCAGCTAGAATGAAGGTTGCTTGAGGTTGATCAAAAAATACCAGTTCATAGATTGGGAAACCATTTTAAATTTCATAACAAAAATGAGTGAGATTATGACATCAATTGTTGCCTCTCCCCAAGGTATTTCTCTACCCTACACTCCAACAAAGATAATTGGCCATCCAATACAAATCTCTTTCTAGGAATTTGGGGTGCATGTGAATTGTCATGTGCATATCTTTCTCCCTAATCAACCAGAGCAAGAACAAGTAAAATGCCATGTTTTATCTAAACAAATGATGTGTTGTGTTGTATTAGTGTTCTTAGATAATATCTCTAAAAAGATCAAAGAGAAAATGAATAACAGCATTGCCTATAAGCAGTTAAGCTATTTAGGCAAATATATAGGCAGTTACATGCAAGTAATTATATTTGATTGTTTAGTACTTGAGCCTCTAATATTTTATCTACCCATTATTTAGTTGATAATGGTAAAAACCACATAGCAAGAATTATGATTCATTCATATATATTTTTGATTTCATAATTTTTATGATCTGTGGCTTTTGTAGGAAATTTTATGAGCTTTTTTGATTTGGCTGAAAATCAAATGTGATTGGTTAATGATCCAACCCAAAGCTGAAAATGTCTTTCTTAATTTGCCCATCATTTCTCTATATCACAGTTAGTTTTATTTCACTTCAAATTTTCATATTAGGCAAGGAGCCTGGTCTATGTTTCTCAGCCAATTATAAGAAAAGAGCTATCAGCCTTCACTATTTGCCAACCTAGTAAGAATGGTCTTTGAAAAAAAAATTAAAAGGGATAGAACTTGGTAGTGTCAATGATCTGTTTGATAAATAATGCACCCTCCTATGATGAAGAACAATAGCGTCCTACCTAGGTGTTTGTTGTGAGACAAAATTCAATCATCTGTTGGGAAAAAAAACACATTTGATGAGTTCCTTTGAGACAAGTTCTTCTCTCCTACATTAACATTGAAATCCAATGTTTATTTTCAATGACTTGCTTATCATTTGGGTGTTAGTTTTCTTCTGGAAAGGTAAATTACTTCATGGAACAAAGCTGCTCAGGTTGCAGAACTGAAGGTAGTGATATTGGTGTGAATTTTATAATCAGAAGTTATTGGGTGAACATTGAAATAGCGGGATTTGCATTTCTAAATTTCCATTTGGCTGTCTTGATGACAGCACCTTAATTTTTGTCCTAGAATCATGGATTTTGAGCCAGAAGGGACCTTAGAGGTCATCTAATCCAGTCTTCTTTCCATTTTAAAGATGAGAAAACTGAGTCCTAGAGAAGTTAAATATCTTGTCCAAGGTCATAAGGTAAGTATCACAGCTAGACTTTTAACCCAATTACTCTAACTCCAAATCCAATTCTCATTCCACTGTTTCATCCTGCTCCCCGACTAGAGAATGGAGCCAACTCTATTTGAAAGAACATTCTGCTCTTTAGCAAAGACAGATTTTCTTGCAATATCCATAATGGATTTCATTGTCTTTCCAATTCAGCATATAAGATGAAAGCAAAAGTAGTAAGTCCAGTAAAATATGATCTTTCAGGAATTAATACATGCCAAGTGATGCATTAACTTAATTGGCCTATATTAATAGAATGAAATAGAGTACTATGATGGGACCTTGTGATATACCACAAGGCAGATTTGTTTTCTAGATTTAGGAGAAAATGATCTTGTGGCATATCCCACTCTTACTTTTTAAAAATGGAATAGGATTCTGTTTTTTAAACCCTCTTTATCTGTGCACCTTGTCTTTTGTTTAATCTCAAAGCAAGAATAGAATTACACATGTCTACAGATTGATTGATACCAATTGGTATGCTAAAATTAGACTCATGTCATGATTAAACAGACATTTCAGCTTACAGAATGTCCCAAAAGTTTTAGAGCAGTTTAAGCTTAAGAAGCTTAAAACCGTTCTAAGATTTTTGGGATACTGAGATGATGATGGTGGTGGTGATAATGATGATGATGATGATGATGATGATGACGATGATAGCTAACATTTCTATAATGTTTTTTATGTGCTAGGCACTGTGCTAAGTGCTTTCCAATTATTATCTCATTTGATCCTTACAACAACGCTGGGAGGTAGGTGCTTTTATAATTCTCACATTACAGATAAAGAAATTGAGGTGAAGTGACTTATCTAGGGTCCCACAGCCTCTAAGTGTCAGAGGCTAGATTTGAATTTGGGTCTTCTTAACTCCATGTCCAGCAGTCTATCCAATGTGCCACCAGCCTGCCCCCATTTTGAAAATGGTATGTATGAAGACCAGAGGAGGCATTCCTAAAGACAGTACCTAGTCCATGGTTTTTAGTGCATTGAAACTTTCAACAAAATTCAACTGTTTATAATAGATTTTGTATGTGTACTTATAATAGAAAATTATAAAGTAAATGAACAATTTACAGTATTTGTGCATTCATGACTCAATAATTTTTTTTAAAGTTTTCTTTGCATATGTGCATCTTCAAAAATTCCCATTTAATTATTGATGACCAAACAACAAATAATCAAAACCACACATGTAAAACCTGCAAATGTCAAGGGATGACTGTATTTTCTAGACAATAATACTTTTAAGTCAAAGATATCACCAAACTAGCTTAAACATAAGTGTTTTAAATTTTCTATTCTTTGTTAGGGATTTCTTTGAGTCAACTTACATTTGAAGTTAGAAAGATTGGCTAGTTAAATATATAAAATGAAACAAAACATTATGTGCAGAAAAATTCAGTTAGCTGCTAAATTAAAAGATGGAGTAGACATTTCATTCCTCTCCTCAAAAAAGTACTATAGAAAGGCATTTTCTACCAATTGGAGTGGATCTAATTGTGAGGAGTTTTACACTTTTCAGTATAGAGATGCCATACATAGGGGTGGAGCCAAGATGGTGACTGGAAAGCATGGACTTGTCTAGGGCTCTCCCACAGGACCCTCCAAACACCAATAAAAAATGGCTCTGAACAAATTCTAGAACTGCAGAACCCACAAAATAGCAGAGGGAATCAGGGCTCCGGCCCAGGACAGCCTGGATGATTGCTGGGTAAGGTCTATCACACACTGAGCTGGGATTGGGGCAGAGCCAAGCACGGGCTGCACCCAGACCAACCAGACCTGGAGCCAGGTGGAAGAGGCCCTAAAGCCCTGAATAAGTGGGCTGTGGGAGTTACCAGACTTCTCAACCCACAAACACCAAAGACAACAGAGAAGGTTAGTGGGAAAAGCTGCAGAGGACAGAGTGAAAAGAGTTCGTGGTTCAGCCACTGCGCTGGGGACAGCAGAGATGGTGCAGCTACAGAACTATAGCTGCAGTTGTTTCCAGCCCCAGGCCCACCTGGTGGGAGGAATTAAGTGGTGGATCGGAGCAGGAATGCAGAGCATGCTTAAGATCTGAGTCCAGTCCAGGTTGAGGGTTCTTGGGGGAGGAGGAGCACTGATGTGGCAGAGGTTGCTGTGTAGAAATAGCTCTGAAAACAACAGCGCATCCCTTCAAGCTTGGAACAAAGTACTCTCTACTCTACAAGCAGTCATAACCCGCTGAAAAACTCAAGAGTCAAGTAGTTGTCTGGAAACATGGCCAGGCAGTGAAAACACACCCAGATTCAGTGTCAGACTTTGGAATCTTTCTTTGGTGACAAAGAAGACCAAAACATACAGCCAGAAGAAGTCAACAAAGTCAAAGAGTCTACAACAAAAGCCTCCAAGAAAAACATGAACTGGTCTCAGGCCATGGAAGAGCTCAAAAAGGATATGGAAAAGCAAGTTAGAGAAGAAGAGGAAAAATTGGGAAGAAAAATGAGAATG
>JAQQSZ010017923.1:0-10691 GCA_028646595.1 Phalanger gymnotis | reverse complement strand
TAATTCCTCCCACCAGGTGGGCCTGGGGCCAGAAGCAACTGCAGCCTTTGTTCTAAAGCTGCCCCTCCTTCGTTTCCTCAGGGGCAGTGGCCGAACCGCAAACTCCGTCTCGTCCCGCAGCTTTCCCCAGTAACCTTCTCTGTCGTCGTTGCTGTTTGTGGGTTGTGAGGTCTGGTACATGCCACAGCTCAGTAATTCAGCATGCTAGGGCACTCTCCGCTCCACTCCTGGTCTCGTCGGTCTGCGGTCTGCCCCGCTGCGGGCGCTGGGCTCTGCTTGGCTCAGCTCCGCTCCCCTCAGCTGGGAGCTGGGAGTTCCGTGCGGGACAGACCTTCCCCCCGAGACCATCCAGGCTGTCCTGGGCTGGAGCCCTGCTTCCCTCTGCCATTTTGTGGGTTCTGCAGTTCTAGAATTGGTTCAGAGCCATTTTTTATAGGTTTTTGGAGGGACTTGGTGGGGAGCTCGCGCCAGTTACTGCTTTCCAGTCGCCATCTACCACTCAAGCTAAATTCTAAGATTCATATTTTCCATGATTTCTTCACCCCTCATTACACACACAAAAAATAAAATCCCTTGATTTAAGATAAGTTATATAACCACCTGTATATGCGCTGGAAGCTACTTCTAAGTGGTCTAGAAGAAAGCATGGAAGAAGGATGTTTTTCTGATTGCATTTTACTTCCATGGAAGAATGCTTTGATTCTCTAGGAAGAAACTTGTGCAATCCAGGATGTTTAAACACGTCTTATATGCTGTTTTTTTCTTTTGTTCTTACAATAATTTTGGCAAATGTTTTATAGACTAACCTAATTTTCTCCACCATAGCATTTTATTATTTCTTGATAATCCCCAGGCAACTTAATTATTGGTAAGAGGATAATGAAGAAACCTGGAACCAAAGTTTAAGTGGAAGGGAACAATTGAAATATAATGAAGATTTTAAATGCTTTTCATTGAGTTCCTTTTTGGAAGACCTCTAATATCTCTCTTCTTCCCCTACCACATCCAAGATGTTGGAGAGATTTTGAATTAATGGAATGTAATCCTTATCAAGATAAAGTCCAGTGACCAGTGAGGGCCTATAAGAGACTCCTTTGGTGATTCATGAGGGGACCTGGGCACATTTAAAAAAAATTTCTTTGATTTACTTCCTTGATGAATTGTAAACAGAGCCTCGCACCATTAGGTCAAAGGACACGCAAGCATAATTTAACACATGAACATAATTAAATTTGAAAACTGCAAAATTTTAAATATAGAAACAACACATATGTCTAATCACTGGACTAGAAGTCTTTGGAAGTATGGGGTTGACCATTGTACCCTGTCAACTCTTGCAACTTACACATGAAGAAACTGAGGCCAAGAAAGATTCAGTGTCTTGCTCAAAGTTACACAGATCTTTTTTTTTTTCAGAACTTAGGACTTACACCCAGGTTTGTTTGTTTTTGACAGTGAGCAAGAATGCTGGCCTTCAATTCAGTTTAAGTCCCATTTCTGTTACTTCCTGTGTGTCCTTCGGGAAGGTACAACTTCTCTAGACCTAAATTTCTTTAGGTACAAAATAAAAGGGTTGGACTAAATGCTTTTTCTAGTCTCTCTTGTCTCTATAACTACAGTATTATAATCTAAGCTTAGACATCCCTCAGTCACTGGTTGTGCAATAAGATTCTTTCACATATGACTAGTTCAGCTTTTCCCCAATTGATAGGTACACATATTTTTCTATGTTTAATTTTTCATTTGGTGTTTTGCTATCACTTTTCACTATGTGAAAAACAATATTCGGTGATGTGCCTTATTTTACCTTTAATTAAATAAATATGTCAAGTTTCAAGGCTAGGCATTTTCATCAACCTCTCATTAATTGAGAGAATGATAACTCCATTTCTCTGTACCTACCCTGAGGAGTAGAATTGGTAAGAGATTTGGAGAATAGAGTTCTTTTTCTACCTTTTGAATTTGAGAGAAGACATGTGTGTTTCCAAGTTTGCTTGGGTAAAGAAGTGCCCTGTAGGCAGAGAGAGAGAGACTCTGGGTCTGGGTCCAAGGTAAGATGTAGAAGAGTCAGTGCCTTATGCCTATCCTGAAATCCATCTAACCACACTAGAGACTTTGGGGAATATCCCTTTGGGTATGATTGGATCTCCCTCTCTCTCTCTCTCTCTCTCTCTCTCTCTCTCTCTCTCTCTCTCTTTCCTTCCCTCCCTCCTTGTCTTTTTCTCTTCTTTCCTCTCTTTCTCAGAGATCTCACTCAATGGAAAAGTACCTTCCCTCTGTTTATTATCTTATTTATTCTGCTTAATATTAACTTAGATAAATGGGATTATTTCATATTTAATAATGTTATTCAATAATTATAATTTTTTTAAAAAATGTATTTTAAGTAGCAAGTGGTAGAAAGGGAATAATATAGTCTCCAGATATTGCTTGGGACAGTTTTCTTTATTAAAGGATAGCAACCTCATTAGGCAGTCAATAAGTATTTATTAAATATCTACTATGTGCTTGGCCCTGAACTAAATGCTGAGGTCACAAAAGGAGGCAAAAGATAATCCTTGCTCTCAGGGAGCTCATGATCTAATGGAGGACACAACATACCCCAAAATATGTACAAACAAGCTATATTCAGGATAAAAGGAAAGCACAAGAATTAGGAGGGCTTGAGAATGGCGTCCTGTAGAACATGGGATTTGAATTGGGACTTCAAGGAAGCCAGTAGAAGGCGATGAGGAAGGAGAGTATTACAGGCATGGAGTCAGCCACAGAAAATTCCTGGGGCCAAGAGAAGGAGCACCCTTGTTCATGGAATAGCAGGAAGACCAATGTTACAGTATTAAAAGAATGTGTGGTAAATAGTAAGCATGAGGAGGCTGGAAATACAGGATGGTGCTAGGTTATAAAGGGCTTTGAACACCAAGCAAGATTTTCAGTTTGATCTTGGATGCAGTAGGGAGTTTATTGAGTAGGGAATGGGGTGACATGTTTGGACCACCATTTTCAGAAAGCCATTTTAGTGAATGAGTGGAGAATGGATTGAGTGGAGAGAAACTTTAGGTAAGCAGACTCAAGCAGACTATTACAACTATCCAGGTGTGAGGTGATGAGGACCTGCAACCAGGGGTGGCAGCATCAGAAAAAAGAAGGAGGAGTATTCAGTATATGGTGAAAAGGTGAAATTGACAGTCCTTATAGTGATCATACTACAGGGATGTGTGCACAGGCCTTAATAATAAAACAAACAGGATTATTTAAATATTACTGATTGCCATGGTGTCATCCTAAACCCATCTGACAAATGTAAGATCTTCAATCTTATTTATCCCCTATACTAACAATATTCGGGTATATTGTAGGGAGTAGATAGATATAATTCTAGTCCGGTATACCCTTTCTGATGAGAGCAGAATAGTCTAGACTCTTGGCCCCAGTCTCCTGCTCCCTCAAAGCAGGAATTGAAGTCCTCCTTGGAGAAGGGCAAATGAGATTCTAGAGATATCTTTCCAGCCCTCCCTGTAAGCTACAACTCCATGTGGGCACTCATATAACCTGCATGGGGAGCCCGCAAATCTTACACGGATTTATTAGAATGTATTAAAGTTTTTTATTGTTCAATTACTTTTCAGTCATGTCAGAGTCTCCGTGACCACATTTGGGGTGATCTTGACAAAGATGTTGTTTGCCACTCAATTGTCATATGATTGGCCATTTCCTTCTCCAGCTCATTTTACAGATAAAGAAACTAAGGTAAATGGGGTATACATATATATATTATATATACATATATACACATATATAAGCACAGATATATATATACACGTATACATATATACACATACACACACATATATATACATATATATGTATGTGTGTGTTATATGTATGTGTGTATATAGTTGTATACACATATATGTGTGCGTCATGTCATATATCTAGGAAGTGTCTAAGGCCAGATTTGAACTCAGAAAGATGAGTCTTTATGACTCTAGGACTGGCATTCTATCCACTGAGCCATCTTGCTGCCCTATATTAGAAGTAACATAAAATAATGGATAGAGAGCCTGCCTTGAAGACACAAAGACCTGGGGTTCGAGTCCTACCACTAATATATAATGTCCATGGGACCACAAGTAAGTTATTCAACCTCTCTTTGTTCTAGCCAGATCTTTAAGATGACAAATTACAGAAAAAAAGACATTCATTAGAGTGGGTTCCCTCACCTTGGGAATAAAATTGAATGAAAGTGAAGGGTGACATGGTTTGACATTCACTTTAGGAAAATTACTTTAGTGGCTGAATTGAGGAAAGATTAGGCTGGGGAGAGATGAGACAGGCAGACCCAATAACCTATTTAGAACATATACAATTAAAAGGGTATTGCTCTCACAAAAGCACTCCTATTAGGAATTGTGATTATCCAAATCTTTCCCTTCTCAATGTTCTCTGACCTCACCCTTTTCAACTATAAGCAAACATTGAAATTGACTTTGTGGTGACCCTTGCTAGGCTTCCCTATGGAGCAACTCCCATCTCTTTTCCTAGTTTCTTAGTAGCCAGCATAGCCTGTGGAGAAGAATCATAGCATTTCATGTTGAAAAAGACCTTAAACTTCATCTCATTCTATAAGAAAGGAAAGATCGCAGCAATGTAGTGGTAAAGCCTAAAATCACACAGATTTTGCAGCAGAAAAGTAATGACTACTTAATACCACAGGCATACGTACACGTTTCAATAACTAACCAATTGTGAAGGTTTAAAAATTACAGATTCCTGTGACTTCATCCTAGCCCTATGCAACAAATATAAGTGATGAGACCTTTATTTTTTTCTAGCTCTCTCTACCTTCCTAAGTCCCTCCTACTCACCCCAAAATCCATACTTTTCTGGTGAGTTTCAGGTCAGAGGTTTGGTCCATCTGTGCTTTTAGCTAAGGAATTTGGTTCCAGGAAACACTTTTTGCTTTAGCCTTCCTGGAATATGCTTCTTCAAATTAATTGTCCATGTATGAGAACATAGACCTGTGACTTGTTTCCACCTCCATCACTCAAATCACGTGGCAAAAGCCAACAAACAAAACAGTGGGCTATGCACCTAATCCACCCATACTGCCATTACTCAAATATGTTGGAAACTCATCATTGAATTTTGTCTTAAGAACTGATAGTACATGCTTGGACTCTCCACATAGATGGAGAGTCTCCATCTTTGGAGGCTGGGTTTCCTTTTGGAAAAAGTGACAAGTTTGTTCTGACCCAAGTCTGTTGAATTAGAAAGGTCACTGCTATGGGTAGGAACACTTGGAGTCAAATGGCAACAGCACAATGATATTTGCTGTGTATATGTTTGTGATTCATTACTAGGATAAAACATGCCATAAGGACATGTAGAAAAAGTAATTAATCCCTATATATCTTTGTAAGGTTTACAAAACACTTCAGGTGTATTACCTCATTTGATCTTCAAAATAATCCTATGAAGCCAATGATGTTATTATTCCCATTTTGTAGATGAGGAAACTAGGGCTGAGAGAGGTTAATTGACTTGCCCAAGGTTATATAACTAATTCTTTTCAAAGGCAGAATTTGAACATTTGCCTTCTTGATTCTGAGTTCAGCAGTTTATCCTCTCTCCCAAAGGAGCTATAAAATATGCCAAAAGATTGAGAAAATACAGTCAGAAAAAACAAAAATTGCACAGGTATCCTGGAAAATATAAAAGCTTGGGCACATTCAATGAATTCCCTGTGGGGGATTCATGAGGGGACTTGAACAGAAATTGCACAGAATGAGATGAAATAGAT
The DNA here is from genome assembly GCA_028646595.1 of Phalanger gymnotis. Classification (NCBI taxonomy): domain Eukaryota; kingdom Metazoa; phylum Chordata; class Mammalia; order Diprotodontia; family Phalangeridae; genus Phalanger; species Phalanger gymnotis. The sequence goes on along the minus strand of JAQQSZ010017923.1, from coordinate 4,891 downwards.
GGGTTGTGCCATGAATCAATATAAGTCGTTTCCATATTGATGAGATCACAGATCTCATGCAGAGAAAGTAGCATTAAGAAAGACATAGTGTCCAGGACCAGGGATATGATAGTCCTACTTCCCTCTGCTCTGGTGAGAGCACACCAGGATTAATGTGTTTCATTCTGGATGCCACATTGTTAAACTGACCTCAACAAACTGTAAAGTGTTCAGAAGAGGACAACCAGAATGATGACGGACCTTGAGATCATGGCACAGGAGCATTGGTTGATGGAATTATCCAGGACAATTATCCAGGAGAGAGGAAGACTCAGAAAGAGACTCGATGGCTGTCTTCAATTATTTGATCAGATGTCATGTGGAAGAAACTTTCCACTAAATTCTGTTTGACACCAAAAGGCAGAATTAGGATCATGGGGTAGAAATTATGTAGAGGCAAATTTAAGTTGAATAGGAAAACATTTCCTAACAGTTAGAGCTACCAAAAAGAGAATGGAAGTAAAGCCTTTCTTAGGTAGTAATCAATCTCATCTCAACATACACACACACGCACACACACACCTACATATATGTGCATATAAATATATATAAATGTATATATACGCATATGCATACATGTGTATATAGATATATACATGTATATATGTTTGTATATATATATATGTATATACTTAGTTATTTATCTACACACACACACACACACACACACACACACACACACACACACACACACACACAGGAGTTATTTACCCAGGATCAAAGATCAGTTTTTGGATATATTGTAGAGGGGAAACATTTTTAGATGTGAGTTAAACTGGATGATCTCCTGAAAGGAGGACTTTAGTCCTTTCAAGTCTGAAAGTCTTTGTGACATCAAGTACTGATATATTAAAGGAGGATCATAATTTTCTGGAATTCCCAAAAAGCAATTCCAAACACAATTTGAATGAATATGAGTGACATTGGGGAAAAAATAAGTATATAATCTTCCAAGGTGATGATACTACAGAGACAGCATGAATTTGGATGCATGTATTCTCATCCAGTTGTTTTTAAACTTTTAACTTTAACCTTTTAAGTTAGTCTTATTAATTGCCATACCACACATATTTGAACAGAGAAGCTAGTGACCAGGATGTATAAATAGTAATATGGTACCCAGGGGCCAAGAAATCCTTCTCATTCTATTTTCATCACCAATCAATGCCCAACTACTTTTGGGCTAGGCAAATTAAAACATATGACAAGGACTGAGTAGGGTTCAGAGGAAAATAAGGAAATAGAAATAGGAAAATCTGAATTATTTAGCTTGGAGCAGAGAAAACTGACAAAAATTATAAGAATATAGATTTAGCACTAGAAAGGACCACACAGTCCATATAATTAAACTCCCTCATTTTAACAGATAAGAAAACTGAGGCTTACAAAGGTTAAATCACTTGCCCAAAGTTTCACAAGTAGCAATGAAGAGTGTGATTTTGAAGCCAGGCAATGTTGGTTTTCCTGTGTGTGAAAATTTATTACAGATCAGAAGGAAGAGAAAAAAAAAAACTATTATAAATCTTAATTAAGAAAACAACAAGACCTGGACATAAAGACTTGGAGAGATATTGATTATTATAGGTGCATTATCCATTCAATTCAATTTAAAATGCATTTATTGAGTGCTTATTGTGGGCAGAGCCTGGTGCTAGAATGTGGGGAATGCATAATTTTTTTTTTTAAGAAAAGATCTCTCCTCTCATGGAGTCTGAGCTTAGAACGTGCTTTATACAATGGGATCACAGATTTAGAGGAAGAAATCTTAGAGGGAATTCCATTCAGCCTTCCTTTTTTTCCAGAAAAAAGCTAAAGGTCAGGGAAGATAAGTGATTTGTCCTATGCCACATCAAGGGAATGGCAAAACCTAGATCCAAACACAGATCCAACTTTTTTTTCCATATCACCCTGGGCCTTTCTAAAAAGTTGTCAATCATTTTTCCTAAAATGCAAACCTGAATGTAAGTGTGAAAAACAAATGCATTATTTAGAAGGAAATATATATGTATATATATATGTATATTGCATGTGTATATCTATGTATATATGTATATGTGTGTGTGTGTGTGTGTGTGTAAACAAAAGAAAAAAAGGGAGTTTTTCCCATGAAGTTTCATTTTGATATACATCTGGATTCCTTAGACAGTGAACCCTGTTTGGATGAGATAGTTCTTGAGAAAGAGAGTTATCCAAACTATAGGAACCTCCTTAAGGTAGTCTACGAAAACAAGGCATATTTTATGATTTAGAAAACTCTAGCCTACTAGTCAAGAGTTCTGAGTTCTACAGGCCTTTTTCAGAGGAAAAAAATCAAAGATACCAATAGTCCCATATAAAATGTTCTAATAACTATTGATAGAGAAATGCAAATTAAAGCAACTCTGAGGTACTACCTCATACCTATCAGATTGTCTAATATAACAAAAAAAGGACAATGACAAATTCCTGAAAGGATGAAGAAAATAAGGGACACAAATACATTATTGGCAGACTAAACTACTCCAACCATACAACTTGGAACTATGACCAGAGGGCTATAAAACACTGTACACCCTTTGACTAGGTAATACCACTACTAGGTCTGTATCCCAAAGAAATCAAAGAAAGTGAAAAAAGACCGAAAAATATATATAGCGGGTTCTTTTTTTCTGGTGGCAAAGAATTGAAAATTCTTTAATTAATTAAATTTTAATGAATTGATTAAGTTGTCCATTAATTAAATAACTTCCGGTATGATTGTGATGAAATACTATTGTGCTATAAGAAACGATGAGATGAAAAGACCAAAGATGAATAGAAAATTTGGCTTTCAAATGCAAGATTCAAGAGAAACATGAAAAGGTGAACAGGAAAGGGAAATCATAAGGAACTTAATAAGGATAAACTATTTACATTCCTACATAGAAAGATGATACTTGTAACTTATAAGAACTTTCTCATTATTAGGGTAGTAAGAAGTATATGTAGACAGAAGACACAGGTGTGAGATGAATATAATGGGATGATATCTAAAACAATAAAATGAACAGATGAGAGAGGAATGTACTAGGAGAAAGGGAAAGAGAGAGACAGAATGGGGCAAATTATCTCACATAAGAGGTAAGGAAGAAGTTTTACAGTGGAGGGGAAAATAGGGGAGGGGGAGGGGACTCTTTGAACCTTACTCTCCTTGGAATTGGCTCAAAGAGGAAATACTATACACATTCAATTGGGTATAGAAATCTGTCTTACCCTACTGGAAAGTAGGAGGGGGAGAGGATAGGAGAAAGGGGAGGAGCTCATAGAAGGGAGAGTCAGAAGCAAAAGACTTTTGAGGAAGGACAGGGGGAAAGGAGACAGCGAATAGAATAAATAGGAGAAATAGGATAGAGTTGGCAATTATGAATGTGAAAAAAATTGAAACAAGTTTCTTTGATAAAGTCCTATCTCTCAAATATATATGTATATATATATATATATGTATATATAGAGAAAGAAATGACTCAAATTTATAAAAATGAGAACCATTCCCCAAATTAAGAAATGATCAAAAATATGAAGTCAGTTTTCAGATAAAGTAAACAAAGCTATCAATAGCCATATGAAGAATGATGCTCCAAATCATTACTGATTGGATAAATGCAAATTAAAACAATTCTGAGGTACTACCTCATACCTAGTAGATTAGCTAATTGGACAGAAAAGGAGAATGACAAATGTTGGAGGGGATATGGGAAAATTGAGATGCTAATGCACTGTTGGTAGAGTTGTAAACTGATTCAACTATTATGTAGAGCTATTTGGAACCATGGCCAAATACCTATAGCAGCTCTTTTCTGGTGGTAAAGAATTGGAAACTGAGGTAATGTACATCAACTGGGGAATGGCTGAACATACATACATACATACATACATACATACATACACACATACATGTATATGTGCATATATATACTGTATATATATTTATGTATTATCCATTATATACTATGATATATATTACCCATTCAATTTAATAATATATCAACATAATATATATTTATAATATATAAAATTATATAATGTGGTATATGATTGTGATAGAATACAGTTGTGATATAAGAAATGATGAGCTAGATCAGTGGTGGGGAACCTGCATCCTTGAGGCCCCATGTGGCCCTCTAGGTCCTCAAGTGCGACCCTTTAACTGAATATAAATTTCACGGAACAAATCCCCTTAATAAAAAGATTTGTTCTGTAAAACTCGGACTCAGTCAAAAGGCTCAGTCACCCAAGGACATAGAAGTCCATGTGTGGCCTTGAGGCCATAGGTTCCATACCCCTGAGCTAGATGCTCTCAGAAAAACCTGAAAAAGCTTACATGACCAGAAACAAAGTAAAATTAATAGCACCAGGAGAACATTTAACACAGGAACAGCAATATAGTAAGATGATCAAGTGTAAATGACTTAGCTATTCTAAGCAATACAATGATCCAAAATAACTCTAAAGGACTTATGATGAAAAATGATAACCACCTCTAAAGAAAGAACTAATGGTATCTAAATGTAGATTGAAGCATACCTTTTTTTTTACTTTCAAAAAAATAAATAGAAAGAAATGATGAGCAGATGATTTCAGAAAAACCTGGAAGATTTATATGAACTTACGCAATGTGAACCGAGCAGAACAAAGAGAACACTGTACAGTCACAACAATATTATGAGGATGATCAACTGTGAAAGACTTAGCTACTCTGATCAAAACAATGATCTAAGACATTTCTAAAAAACTTAAGGATGAAAAATTCTATCAGAGAGAGAAATGATGAATGCTGAGTGCAGATTAAAGTCTACTTTTTTCACTTTCTTTAAGTTTCCTGGTTTTTATGCAT
>JAQQSZ010017922.1:0-10691 GCA_028646595.1 Phalanger gymnotis | reverse complement strand
AAAAAAGAGGGGATGATAGAAGGGAGGGTAGATAGGGGCAGGAGGTAATCAAAAGCAAATACTTTTGAAAAGGGATAGGGCCAAGGGAGAAAATTGAATAAAGGCAGATAGGATAGGAAGGAGCAAAATATAATCTTTCACAACATGAGTATTGTGGAAGGGTTTTACATAATGATACACATGTGGCCTATGTGGAATTGCTTGCTTTCTTAAGTGAGGGGAGGGGAGAGAATTTGGCACTCAAAGTTTTAAAAGCAGATGTTCAAAAAAAAGTTTTTGCATGCAACTAGGAAATAAGATATATAGACAATGGGGCATAGAAATCTGTCTTGCCCTACAAGAAAGTAAGGGAAAAGGGGATGTGGGGGGAGTGGGGTGACAGAAGGGATGGCTGACTTAGGAATTTGGCAAACAGAATGTTTGCCCTCTTGGAGTTGGGGGGAGGGTAGAAATGGAGAGAAAATTTGTAATTCAAACTCTTGTGAAAATCAGTGCTTAAAACTAAATATTAAATAGACTATACTCTCCAGAGCTTTCACAACACTGGAATGATATTCTAAAATCTAGCATCACCTCTGTGCCATGTTGAAGCATCACAAGTAAGACTTGAGTGGAGGATGTGTCTATTAGCACAAAGAAATGTTCATTGATGACTATATAGTAAAAACAAAATCAAATTATATAGCAAAAAAATTCAGTAAAAATTGTACAGTAAAAACAACAAAACCTACCAGAAAAATTTGTTTACATAATAGTAAGAGGGTTTAAAAATAAAGAAATGGATCAATGGAACCCTAGAACCTAAAACCTTGTCCCAAAGGCATGGTAGCATATTTCATGTAGAGAGAAGAAGCACCATTCAAAGTCCTGCAGAGGCTGCAGAAATATGAAATGCAATGCAATAGATTCTGTAGACATCTTTTTCCTCCTATTTAAAATTCATCTATGCATAACAAAAACCTGTTATTTAGCAAAAGTCTAACCTCAAATGCAGCTAATCTGAAGGGACAGCTCTAGTACAATTTATATGTTTTTGTTTATGGGAACTATGACTCGATTCTTTCAGGGACAAAGTTAAAGGGAATGGAGAAGCTCTTTATAAGATATCTCAAAGAGTTCCAGACCATGTTTATTTGTGTTAAATTCTGTCCAGTATGCTAGAGGGTATCCATCAATAATTCACCTGTAGTTTGGATGCTTGCCTTCCACCAGTGCTGCTACCATGAAAAATTAAAGCTATCTAGACTTCTGTTTCCAAAATGAACTTGGCAAAATTCATCTGTTAAGTACCTGTTCTCATTTTGGAAATATTCATTAAATATTTTCTTTAAATTTGGATTTTATTACAAAGGATAACCATGTTATAATTTTAAATAATGTAGGCTCTTAGAACAAAATATGCAGTATGATGCCTTTCATGCCCATCAACAGAGCCACTCCATTGATGGTTGAATGATTAATTATCTGCTAATTAATAACATACTCACAAGTTCAACCAACTGTAGCTATATGGTGATGGCAAAATTTGGGACAACTGGAGTGGTTTGCCATTTTCTTCTGCAGTTCATTCTATAGATGATGAAACTGAGGCAAACAGGGTTAAATTACATGCTCACATTAAGTGGTCACACAGCTAATAAGTATCTGAGGCCAGATTTGAACTCAAGAAGATGCATCTCCCTGACTCTAGACCTGGCACTCTATCCAATGAGCCATCTAGCTGTACTCCCCTCTCCCACCAAATTATCCTACAGCAAACTTAGAGATGAGTCTCTTCAGGTAGCTAGATGAACAGCAGATATACAACACATCAGCCAGCTTGTACTTGATGCCGTTACAGTTTGGAGCTTTCAAAGCTTGCACCTCTCTAGCATAACCTTCAAGAACTTACCATACTTTCCGTGCCACGGTAAAACAGTGGAGTATGACTCTTATGGAGATGTGGCTGTATATGGGATCCAAAGTTGACATATACTATCATTTCTTATTCATTATGTTACTTTAAAATACATTTGTCCTCCAAATAAAATTTTTAACCTTTTAAAATCTATATTATATGTATATTTTTTTAAAGAAAGTAATCACCTAAAATTACCATCCTATATGAAGTTTGCTTTTGATGGTAGGAAATTTTATCAAGATATATTGTCATGATTTTTCTTTTCAGTTTTGAGAAATGGTGCTTGGGAAATTGTTCACTGGGAAAAGGTAAGTGTTAGTTTTTATCTTGCTCCATTAGATAACTACTTCGAGGTGGTGTTATTATATTGTCCTATTCATATACCATCAGCTAGCTAATGTAAGAAATTATGTAGCATTCTGCTAACATGAAATGGAACTTAATGGTAACCATGTGTAAATATTGTGGCATATGTACCATTATAGTAATTTGTGTATTCAATATGATGGTATATATAGTATAGTAATGTACATTTAATGCTTCCACAGTATGCTAGGATATATATTATTAAAATCATGTTTAAAAGTTTGTTTTTACACTACAGTGTACTTTTAGTACTATTTTCATATGTTTTATTTAACCATGAATTATTTTGTTTAATTTTTTTAAAACAATTTGCTGGCCCAGTAAAAGAAGCAGTTTTAAAGACAGTGTAAAGTAAAAAATAAATTAATGAATGTTTCAAATTTGTGATTTTAAGGTGCATAAATTATAAAAACCTCAGTCTCATAAAATATCTACCCTTTAAATATAACTACTACTTTGCTGGGGAATAAGTTACTTCCCTTCAGTCAGATAATTTGCTCTTAAGGTGTATCATGCAGCAGTTAATGAATCAGAGCCATAATTTACCAAACAGTGCCCAAGCATTCAGCCTGCCATATTTTCTCATTTAAAATGCAAAAGTCCATCTTGTATTTTGGATATGCAATCAAATCCCAGTGTCCAGTAATGGACCAACTTACCAGTGAACCCAATTGAGAAGGAATCCTAGGCAGTGAACTCTGATTCCTGGCCTGGAAAAGAATATTTCCAAGAGAATAGAAATGTTTTGGTTTGGTTTGGTTTGGTTTTTTTTTTTTTGCCAGAGTCTTTTACAACCCAGTGTCCCCCATCTGATTTGGGATCATGTCTCTGAATGGTTTCAAATTCTTAAAATTAATGCGTATTAATACTGCTTGCAAATTATTGAGCATTGACTATGTTAGCAGTAGTCTTAATTGTGTAAAGAGAAATAGAGCTTTATGTATCCCACTTTACATCTCTTAAAAATTTAAATTCTCCTGTCCTTGTTCTTCGATTTAAGCATGTCAAAAAAGAAAAAAAAAAATCCCTGAATTACTTAATGCTATAAAGCTGACTGCCTTTTCACAGCAGCAAAGGAGGGAGACAAAAGAACATGTAAGCAAAGGCATTTGCTTTGAAAGTTTTTGGCTGGAGGTTTAACCTTTAAATATTTTAGGAAAAAATATTAGTTATAGGTAAATGTAAGTGGGTTTCCCACTCGAGTATTTTCTTCAGTATTTTCTGCATAGTTTAACAGAAATTCCTAAATGAATAAGTATACTTGAAGAGATAAATAGATGCAGAATGGTTGGAAATTCAGTGTTTTATGCTAGAAGTTTAACCCTTTGTCATCTCAGAGAAAAAATGTGAAAAAAGAGGAGAAAGTTCCTGGAAAAGCATGAATTCCCAATAACTTAAGGTCTCATAAAACAGGAGGAAATACATAGCTTTGATTTAATACTTAGAACCTTTTATTTGTGTCACTAGAGACTCCTGGTGGTGGTTCCTTTCTGTTAGTTTGAGATAATTACTACATTGAGAAAGATCTTGACAACTCTCAAACTTTCCTTTTTTTCTCCTTAAGTAGTAGTAATTGTGGTGATAATTCTTTCAAGAAAGCCAAGTACAGATTTTATCTGAACTAGTGAATTTGTTTGTTATTTAATACAATTTAAATAATCAGAAAGCTTAATATTCTACCAGTGTCTTGCTATAAGCATATTCAAAAATATATCTCCAAGTTACATTTTTATGCCATTCCACCAACTCAGAAAAAAAAATGAGTAGCAATAAAGTCACAGGAAGAGCATTTGCTATTCATATTTAATTTTAATATCAGTCATAGTATGAATCCTATCCTTCACCTATTTGATAGATTAATAAAATTCTGGAAAAAAAGATAATTTATCATGCTTATAAAACCTTCTAGGAGAGCTATCCAAAAGCTGTCTTCATTTTCCTATATTGTTTAATTCTTCCATTGATGATATTGTAAGACTCTCAGGAATTTGAATCAGATCTGTTAAATATTTCCTTTATAGTACAAAAAAAGGATATTGAGCTATTTCCTAAAAACGTTATAACAAAAAAAAATCTAAAAATATCGAGCTGAAGGCAATTTTTAACATACCCACATGTGATTGACCATTGCTTTGTATGAAGATTTAATCTTGTCTTTGCTTTAGGGATTTTTTTTAGGAGCAAAATATGAATCAAACATAATAAGTCACTGTGGTTTTTTAGACGGTTAGCCCAATTCTGTCTGAAAAGATGACCCAAAGGAGTGATACTTTTGTGAAGACAGTATATTCTGAAACCAGAGAAAGAGAACAGGATCCTGTGCACACTAAGGCACTTGGTGTTTTGAGTTAGTTAAATCTGTAGAAAAGAAAGATAGAAGCGAAAAATATTTTCTTTACAATTTAGGATAGTCACCACATCAATAATAATAATAAAGTACACTAATTCTTAAAAAAATGTTTAGTGTTTAAGACATAGCAATCCTCTAATATTATTTTTCCCATCTTATATCCTTGTTTTTTTTTTTTACCCATCTTATAAATAAACTGAAGCAGAAAGGTTTTAATTTGACTGTCATCCCAATAGATACCATTGCCACAGAATCACATACTTTGCTGTGTGTATTAAATTAAAGACAAACTGGATAATGTTTGCATTTTGAGTCCTTACTTCCTATTGAGAAATGTTCTTTTTTTCAGGACAAGTGCTTCTCACTGTGATTTCCCGCATCACTGTTACTCATCATTAACTGTACTCAATCACTTCTCTTCTTCGCAGTGCCTGGAGAGCTGCAGTCTGTTATAATTGCCTGAGGTTGCCTGGGCTTTCTTTTTAGTGCTAATGAGGAGGTGGTGGAGGGGAAGTTCCACATCAGCTCTTCTTTTTGGTTCTTGAAAGGCCTTTGGATCACTCTTAAGCGTCCATTCATTAAAGGAAGAGTCACAAGGCAATTCCTAAGGAAATTGTTTTTTCTACCAGTTTGTAATAAGCTGTAAATAGCCAAATGCAGCCTGACCAAATCTAGAAAATAAGGCTAGATAAATATAAATGCTAATTTTCTTTGACTTTCACTAAAGCAAGCATACAAAGCAATGTCCTAGCCAAAGACAAAAAGTAAAACACCTTCCTGGCTGCAGGGCATTTAGTAGTGACTTTGCCACTATTATACTTAACCTGTTGGCTAGGTCTGGATGCAGATAGTCCTCTGACAATCACTGCTAGAATTAAGTTCATTTGAAGTGGAGAGCTGCGAGTGGGGAATGGAGGTGGGGAGTGACATGACTTTTGACATCTAATCTCTCCTCCCAGCCTGTGTGAGGAAATACAGGACAATAGCTCTTCTGTGGGCTGCTCTAAAGACAAGTATCCATCAATATAGCTATTCTTTAGTGTGTCAAGTTTTATCTCTTGAAATGGGCACAGATATGTAATATTCATCTATTTGTATAATCTATATACATTATGTATAATATCATATTACTTGGGGAAAATTGTTTAAATTGTTAGCACCCATTTTCATAAAATATTTGTGTCCTGCGTGGAAGGCATTGGGGATATACAGTGAAAAATGACACATTCCCTTCCATTAAGAAACTTATTCTACCCAAGGGAATAAGGAAAAGAAGCAAAGTTGGATTTCCTTCATTACATCTTTATTTATTCTACCAAGATAAACAGAAATTGATTATATTAGCAAGGGGCTCCTATAAAATGCTGCTTCTGGTGCTATTTCTTTTCAGTTTTGTTGGGACTTTCCTAAGGAATATTCTTGAGATTCCATTTTAGAATTTTCTCATAGTTTGAGATAGATATAACAAAGTGATGAATGATGAGAATATGTAGATTTCACTAAATTCATTCTATTAAAGAAAAATTAGATGAAACCTACTAGAGGTGATAAGAATGGACTGTCTGTCTTGGTGACAGCCTATGCATAGTATTCAATCATTTCCACTTTATGTTCCTGGTTGTATGTCATCTTGTAAAATTCAGTGGTTATTGGGGATTTTACACCTTCATATACTTAAACTCAATGGTATATGTATTCATAACTATACTCAATTACAGATTATTAACCAATTCCCAGTTTTCTTTCAGGTAAATGTTGGAGATATAGTTATAATAAAAGGCAAAGAGTATATACCTGCTGACACTGTACTCCTGTCATCAAGGTAGAGATACCTACTGATGCTCAAACAGTGTAGAGGCTGGTTTCTCTACCCTGCAATGAATCTGTGATTGCTCCAAGGAAATAAGGAATAAACAGAAGAATTTTTAAACCTCTTTAATGATTTTAATTTAAGTATTCAAAAATGTTCGGAAAGTTGAAACATTTTACTGCTTATCTCATAGAATGAATGATAGGTTCTAAACTTAAATTTCAAGGTTAGAATTACATATAGAAGCCATTCTTAGGAGCAGTGGTACTCCCAGGACTTCTGCATGTATTTTTAGCCTCATTCAATTTTCCTATCATTTATTTTAGGTAATACATGGATTGTGCTATTTTAATCATACTCTTAAGTTCTTATTTATTCTCAATTAACTCTTTACTGGTACATTCATATTCTTTCACATTTTCTTGATGTTTAGAGTGGGATTGTACAGGAAAAAATAAAACCATTTGAAATGGTTTATTCCCACATATACACTGAAAAATGCATTTTTTTCCTCCTGTGCTCTTCATATCAGAAAAGTAATCAAAATAATTTTGTATTACTTTGTCATTTGTTTAAGATGTCCATGTATTGCAATTGGAATTCCAAATATGAGATGATTTTATTCTTTATACAATATAAACTTTAAATGATTTTGTATACAAAAGCTACAAAAATAAACATAATAATTTTTAAATAATTTAATATTTTAGAGGTTGTTTATCATCATTTCCTTGGACAGTTTTATTTATAAAAATCCACATTTGTAATGTGGAAAGTGCACTTTTTTCAAAATCTATTTAATCAGGTCATTACTTAGAATGATTGGATTCGTGCTGAGTTAATGAAAAATAATCGCGCTGATAAAATTTTTCAAGACATTTACAGGAGCAAATCTATGAACTGTTCATCTATCCTCTGACTGGATGAACTGTTCATGAATAATTTCAGTATTCTTTTGAGGGTTTTTGAAAAAAAAAACGGTTTGCATTTAAGTCTATATCTCAAGGGGAAGAAGTTATATTTCTTAGCCCTTAATCTATTTTGAAAGTGATGCTTTGCCTCAAGAATGTTCCAAATCATGGCAGTGTCATTCAGTTACTTTAGGTAGTTTCTGAATTTACACAGTTATTGTAGATATTGTGAGTGGCCAATATCCCCAAACCACAACGACCTGGATTGAAGCCCTGCCTTTTCCACTTATTGGCCATTTGGCCAAGGGCAAGTCATTTAATCTTTCAGTACTTCAGGTAACCCCAAGTACCTTGCTAAGACTGAAAGTTATACAGGGACTAGGAATTCCCTTTATTGTGGTAAAACCAAAAGTCTTTTCACCCAAGCATTGTCATGACAAAAATGAATGACTTGTTTTTTAACTTAATAACTATTTAGCTTTTGTTAAATTAATTTTGAATGCTATGTTATTATTTTATGCCTGTTTTGAAACGGGGTAGTAATATGGATTCTTTATTTGTTTGTTTTTTAATAGCGTATACTTGTCTTCAGCCTCCGTTAAACACTGTCCATCTATCTTATAAACGACATAATGCAACTATTGAATTGTAAATCCTGTTCAAGATTTGTTTTTATGAACCTTAAAAAAGTTTTCTTTTGTCTCCTGATAATTCTGGGGTTCATTGTTTTTGTTGTTCTGAGCTTTTTTTTTTACTGTAATCAAAGGCATGTTATTGGAGAATTAGAAATAATTGACTTTCCTTTTGTTATTAATTATTTTTATATAATTAGCTCAAGTAATGAACATGTCATTAACTTGTGAAAGACACAAATTTATCAGGATAATATTGATAACAATGTCTTCTTATATTTGTAGAATCCTTTGTTCCTTTTCAAAAAGTTTTCTCAAATGTTATCTTATTTGTTTTTTGTAACAACCTGCAAGGTGCATAGAGCAGGTATTATCACCACTATTTCAAAAAGAAAGAACCTTCAAGTATGAGAAATTTAACTGATTTGGCCAGTATAACAAAACAGTTACTGAGAGAGTGGGAATTATAATGCCTACCTGCCTACCTTCCATTTAAAAAAAAAAGTGTGGACCAACACCCTTTTAAGTAATAATGATAATGATGATACATTTTAGCATTTATGGTATTTGATATTCCAGATTTTTTAGCTAAGAATTACTTTTTATATTGATGTCTTTTCTGTGAGACTTTTGTGAGAGTTTTGCTACATTGTATTTTTGTTTTTAGTAAAGAGAGCTGGAAATCATGCCACAACAATCTTTACTTTTAAAAAGAAGTAACCAACTGGTGTTGGTTTTCACATCATATTAATGAGCAGTGATATTTCATAAATTATCTGTTAAATGCCTTTTTAGTTACTAAAGCTACTTATTAGTTACTCAAACACATGAGAAGGATGCTCTAGCAGCAATGGACAGCTAGCTCTGTTGCTAGTTGGAGCAGGCTCTTGGCTTGGCCTTTTTATTGCATTTATTTGAAAATTGATTCATTGGCCCATATAGTTGTTTCCTAAACCATTTTGCCCAATGCTATTAGCTGGAACTGACTGTAGCAGTTGAAAAAAAAAAGCCTTACATTTCTGATTTTCTACCTTCTCAAAGTCTGTGTATACAGCTTAAATATTAACATGGTAGTTAGGTAATTCATTTCTATTAGTGTCTTTAAAAAGACACTAAAATATTATTTCTAAGAAAATGTTTTGAATGAATATTTGTTGAATAGATAGCATAGAAATGTAAGCTTTCTTTTTTAAAAAAAATGTTTTCAAGCTTTAAAAAAGAGAGCGAGACATACTTTTGAATAAAATAACTCTGGGAAGCATAGTTTTGTTTGCCGGAGGATATTAACAAGAGAGAATAAAAATTTATGAACATGGTTATTTATTAAAACTGAGAACTAGATCTGCAAATAAATTATGCAACTAAGTAATTTTTTGAATGTCGTCCTAGCGTTTTTGGACCTGATTAAAATAGATTTTGAAAAATTTGCCTTTAGACATTTTTATTAACATGTATTGTTTTGTATAGTAATTTCAAATTTTCTGTCTCTTTTGTCCATTTATGTTTTTTTTCCTGTTACTCATTTTTTTTCTGTTCTAATAATTTCAAACTGGGATGTGTAGGTGGCAGTAGGGGAAATAGTGAGAGTGACCAATGGGGAACACCTCCCAGCAGATCTCATCAGTCTTTCTTCAAGGTTAGAATGAATAAGTTGCATAGGAAATGTGTATGTGGGTCCTCACAGCAAATTAGAAGAGTTGATCCAATGTCATTGGGTAATGTGTCACTTTGAAACACAAAAAATATTTGCTTTTCTTAGGAATGGGCACTTTGCAGATGTTCTAAAGGCATTTAACACACATAATTGAAGATGTCTGGTCACTTTTTGACCCTTGATTGTACATGTCAAACTCCTATTGGATTCAACAGGAGTCTTAAGCACAACAGTAAAAATAGATTTGGAATTTATTTTAATTTCATATAAAATATTAGTATATGTCTATATTTAAGAACACAAAGCTTTATTCATGCCTCTTTACGATGATTGACTCAAGTGACATTTAGCTAAAGAAATTTTTTGCGAAAGAAACTGTTATTGGGAAACTACAAAAAAAGTTTCCATTTTGCTTTTCAACTTTGTTTTAGTAGAAATAAATGCTTCTTTATTTTTTACTGCTTGAAATTTTTGACAGATTATTCTTAAAGTAATTACTCTGAGATTTAGAGTTTTATGGGATTTGTAGAGGACCCCCTGCACAAAACTAAATGTTGTACATTTTGTACTGCATGCATTGGAATTATTATCAACACGCTCCTAGTGACAAAGTGCACGTTCCTGTGATATATTTCAGCTGTATCCTAGTGTCTGTCCTGTGACTGCATCTTGTTTCATTTTTCCACTTACTAATCACAAAGCCTGCTTTGCCTCTCTGACTATAGCTTGTGTTCTGGATGTCCTCATAATTTGCTAAAATAATTATTATCTAGCATGATTCTTTATCTGAAACATCTTTGCTGCCTTTTCTGAGTGCTATCTTTTGAAAACTGCTTCAATAATGGGCTGTCTTCAGTGATTAATGAAAATGTCTTGTATTTTGAGTGTGCATTTGATTTGATCTAGTTTAAACAAAAGTTGTCTGCTTAATTTCCTTGAAAGAAATGGTTATTTTTGAGAGAGAGGGAGAGAGAGAGAGAGAGAGAGAGAGAGAGAGAGAGAGAGAGAAAATGAGAATATGTAGGAGAGGAGAGAGAGATATCACAACAGTATTAGGAGGATCTTCTC
>JAQQSZ010017921.1:0-10691 GCA_028646595.1 Phalanger gymnotis | reverse complement strand
AAGGAAGGAAGGAAGGAAGGAAGGAAGGAAGGAAGGAAGGAAGGAAGGAAGGAAGGAAGGAAGGAAGGAAGGAAGGAAGGAAGGAAGGAAGGAAGGAGAATCTTGTCAACTCTACCTCCACAAGATCCCCACAAGCACTTGGCACCGTACTGGGAACAAAGTAGTTATTTAATAAATGCCTGTTCCCTTCCCCCTTCCTAAAGCACAGATATAACAATGACAACATTTTGCTTATGACCCTTAGGCTTTTAGGACAAAATGCACACTCCTTTGTCTGGCATTTATTTAAAGCTCTTCACAATCTGGCTCCAACCTAAGTCTCTAGGCAGATGCTCCCCATCACACCCCCTATGTTTCAGCCAAAATGGTCTGTTTGCTGTTCCCCCTAGAAACTACTAAATCTCCCATCTCTTTGCCTTTGAACAGGCTGTCCCAGATGCCTAGAATATACTCCCTTCTATTCTTTGCCTCCTAGAAATTAGGCTTCTTCTTTCAAAGTTCAGCTCAAACATCACCTTCTTAAGGAAACCTAAGTACCCCAGTGGCTAATCTCAGTACTCTACCTCCAAAAATTTCTTTGACATATTTTAAAGTTAGCTTGCTTTACAGACCCTATTTCCTCCCAATAGAATATAATCTCCTTAAGGGCAAGGACTGTCGTATTTTTTGTCCCTGTATTCTCAGTACCTGGTCATTAACAGGAGCTGACTATGTGCTCGGTTAATTGCATTGCATTGGGATAACAGAATATACTCCAATACTGTGAAGTTCTATGATTTAATCATTGTGAGTACTCCATCCATCCACAGAGATTCAAACCCTTCTCTACCCTAGAAGATCACAGAATCACAGAGTAAAAGCTAGAAGGGACTTTTCAGATCATTGAGTCCACTCTCCTAATTTTGCAAATGAGGCAACTGAGGCCTAGAGAGATGAAGTGACTTGCCCAAAGTGACAAAAGTACCAAAAGTAGCAAAGCAAGAATTTTAATCTGGTCCTGCCATTTTAAATTCACCTGCTTTTCCACTAAACTATGCTTCTTCTCATCTTCATGAGTTGCTGTGACTAAAAAAAAATTCAATACCTGATGACCATCCTTCTGGTAAGAAGCCTTCTACATTTATAGGCACACAATTCATCCCCAAGCCAGCGCCAGAATTTTTTAATGTTAACCATTTTACTTGCTTCAGTCTGTCAACATAACAATAAATAAGCAATTATTAAGCACTTACTGTGTGTCAGGCATTGCACTGGTGGGGAAAAGAAGGCAAAAACATGGTCCCTGCCTTCAAGGAGCTCACATTATAATAGGAGAGAAAAACATGTAAATAGCTAGATGCATGCAAGATACATACAAAGTAAAAGGAAATCTCAGAGAGAACACACTATGGTGGAAAGGGTAAGGGAGAACGAATGGCAAAAGCCTCCTGCAAAAAAGTAGTATTTGAGCTGAGGCTTGAAGGAAACTAGGGAACCTAATAGGCAAGAGTGAAAAGAGAAAGCTTTCCAGGCAGAGAAGAGAACATGGTTTTATGGCCCCCTCCTCAGACTGGTTACTCTTTTCTGGGGGCACTGCATCTTGTTAGCATCCTTCCTAAAATGTGACAACTGACCTGAATATACTATGTAAGATGGGTTCTGACCAATAAAAAGTAATTCCAAGTTGTTGAACTTATAAGATGGAGGGGACTGTGATAGAGGTGGTAAGAAGGCAGAGAACATGAGTCAACACATTAAGTTTCATCTGTCAGCCTGACAACCAAGTGAAGCTGGGGAAGGAGACAGAGAAAAGGGCATTGTAAATGGTCAGAGTAGGACCAGGAGAATATGTGGTATCATAGAATCAGAGAACAATATCTCACTATAAGAATGAACAAAACCCTTCTTAATGAACCTTTTTGTAGTGACTACTTTGGTGCCTGGAGAAGGCTGCTACCATATTTCATCATCATCAGGTGCCTCAGAGTAATTGTTTACAAGTATAATTACATCCTTTACAACTCACCAGGCAAACAAGGAAATTATATGATAGTTTAAAGCTATTGTTATACCACATAGAGTTGCTTTCAAAGAAACAGTAGGCAAAAATATCTTTTCAAGGTAGAATTTTGGATCATCAGAGCCAGAGAGGGATAAGCACGGGTAGCCAAAGACTGTTCCCAAACCACTTTGTAGTAAAATTTCAACCTCCTTGCCTGCACTCTTTTTTTAATGAGTCAACTCCTTCTCCTAATTAGCAAACCTCTACTTCACAAGCCCCTAGATTTCTGTGGCACCAAGCTAGATGTTGTCCAGAGTAAGAGGCCCAGATCTTGGCCAAAGGGGTCTTATAAACAATGGCAGACAGAGGGGTACAGAGAGAGGACATGTGGCTGGCTAAATAAGAAACACTGAATAAATGCATAAATCAAGAAAACCACATATTTGCAATTGTATCAAAGCCAAAGTACAGAAAGGAAGAGGAATCACTTGCTTAATGAGGACAGACAGGGCTCCATAAAAAGATCACCCCATTCTGATAAGCTTGAGAAGGCTTCTTTGAGAAGGGGCTGTTTCTGAGCTACATGTAGTCACTGGATCAGACAGCAAGAAACAACCTTACAGATCTTATCTAATTTTATCTTATCTTATTTTATCTTATCTAATCCCAGATGAGATAGACCTACAGTCAAAAAAGGCCTCAGAGGCCATTTAGTCCAATTCACTCATTTTATGCATGAGAAAACTGAGATTAAGTAACTGTTCCAAGGTCAAGCAGGTAACAGGTGTTAAAGGAAAAATTTGAACCCACATCCTCTAGCTCCAGAGCCACGGTACCGTGTCATTTCACCTAGTGAAGAGATTCTTAATCTTCTTTGTTCCCTATGGACCCCTCCTCAGAATAATACTTCTAAATGCATAAATAAGCATACATAGGATTACAGGGAAAACCAATTACACTGAAATGTAGTTATTAATATTTTTAAAGTTTACAGACCTTAGATTAAGAATTCTTGGTTCTGATTCGTCATGCCTGAACAAGAATTCCTTCTACAACACTGGCTGAATCACTTATTCTCTCTGGGCCTCATCTTCTTCATCTATAAAATGAGGACTAGATGGCCTCTGAAATCCCTTCCTGCTCCATTTTGGGAATTCTTTCAGGAGGCGATCCATGGATTCTTTCTATGTTCACTTTGCCCTCTTGTTCTAATTTGTCTGGGCAATATCCCTTCATGATTTATTTAAATCTAGGCTCTTCTTTTTGGTCACGGTTTTCAGGTAGTCCAATGACTCTTCAATTATCTTTCCTTGATGTTTTCCAGGTCAGTTATTCTTGACATGATACGCATTCACATTTGCTTTTCTTTAATTAATCTTTCAATATTCCTTAATATTAAATTTTGTTTTATTTTAGTATTTGATTTTGTTTTAATATTTCTTGTCTCATGGAGTCACTAACTTCTGTTTGGCAATTTCAGGGAATCCATTGCTTGGGTAAAGTTTTTATACTTCTTATTCTAAGCTGTCCTCTTAATTTCCCTATTTCTACTGATACGATTGCCATATTCCCAGCCACCCAGATAAAACCTAAATGTCATTTTTACTAGCACCTTTTTCATAACACCCACATCAAATCAGTTGCCAGGCCCTAGTAATTTTTCCTCTGAAAGATCTTTTACATCAATCCCAATGCTATAATCTTAGTTTAGATCTATACTACTGTAAGAACTCCTAAATAGTTTTCCTATCTCTAGTATCTCCCTTCTCTAATCCATTTTTAACATCACTACCAAAATAATATATTAAATTCATAGTTTCTCATTTCATCATGTTTCTCCTGCTCATAAATCTTCAGTGGCTCCCCACTACCTTCACTATGTCAATGGATATGAAATTTCACTAATAGGAGTACTCCCTTCAATGATGTAGACTGTCATCATACTCTACATGACTCTTGTCCATCTCCTCCCATGAAACCTACCCAATGTACTAAAGGCCTTCTGCCTAAGTCTTTTAACATTTTAGAGACACCAGTGTAACACTTATGCTGTGTATCTGTTATCCCTTCCCTCATTCCTGTTATCCATTACTCTATCACTCAATAAAGCAGCAGCTTTCCATTACTCACAGGAAAAAATAAAAATTATTTTTCCTGGAATTCAAGATTTTCCATCATCTAACTCAAATTTTTCGATCTCAAGACACCTAAAATAGAACTCATCATCATTTCCCCCCAAATCTTTTCCTCTTCCAAATATCTCTCCTACTGTCAATGGCACCATCCTCCCCCCAGTCACATAGGAGTATAACCTCCATGTCATCCTCAACTCCTCACTATCACTCAACCCACATACCTAATTCCCTACCAAATCTTGTCATTTCTACTTCAAACCATCTCTTCCATGCCCATTTGATCCCACCTTCTCCCATCTTTGTGAATTTCCAAAGGTGATTTCCTCCACGGCTAAAACAAACACCTTCCATTTTCTTTCCTGAGGAGCTCCTTGTCTTTCTTCAAGGTCTAACTCGGGTACCACTTCCTCAGTCCATAAAGTCTTCCCTTACCCTTACTCACCTCTAACATAAATGAACTCTCTCTTCTCAAATCACTTCTAAGTAACACTTTTGCTTTTGGTATTTATCACACCTTGTATTGTAACCTTGTATTACTGATGTACATT
The DNA here is from genome assembly GCA_028646595.1 of Phalanger gymnotis. Classification (NCBI taxonomy): domain Eukaryota; kingdom Metazoa; phylum Chordata; class Mammalia; order Diprotodontia; family Phalangeridae; genus Phalanger; species Phalanger gymnotis. The sequence goes on along the minus strand of JAQQSZ010017921.1, from coordinate 6,027 downwards.
TCTTATTCCCCTATTGGATTGTAAGCACTTCAAGAGGAAGGGCTGTGACATTTTCATCTTTGTATTCCCAGTACAGTACACTGCACAAAGAAGATATTTAATTGAATCAACACAGTCCTTGGCCTCAAGGAATTTGCATTCTAGTGGAAGAGATAAGAGAGGTCTACAAACAGCTATAATACAAATAGAATATACTAAGAGTGAAAACAGAAGTTTTCAATACTAGAGTTCTTTAAGCAGAGGTTGTATCAGGGATCTTAGAGAAAAGAATACTGTTCAGGTATGACTAGACAAACCCTGAGGTTGCTGATTTTTGAGATTCTGTGCTGTTGTAGGAGTACCAAAATGTGATGTGGATTCAAGAAAGAACACATCCAAATGGGCTTGGGGATAGAGATCTGAATAATGGAAGGTTTCATGAAGGAAGTGGCATTTAAACGGTGCCTTGAAGGAGAGGTAGGATTTCATACGGCAAAGAAGAGAGAGGGAGTACTGAAGGTAAAAAGAATGGTGTGAAACAAAGGCAGAAAAAGATACATGGGAAGCATGTGATAGGGAAAAGTGGATTAAGACCAGGATATGGAGGTCCTGGGATTCTAAAGACTCTTTTGTCCTCATCATTACCTCTAATATCTTTATTACTACCATTTTTCTGCGTCCATCACCCATCCTCTGGTTTTACTTTCCTCCACAAAACAGTGAACCTAAAAAAACAATATTGTCTGGTTTGGGGGAGGGGGAGGTGTTTCTAGTTGTCTTAGTGGTAGCAGGGGGTCTTTGTTTGTTTGTTTATTCATATACAAACACCATTCTGCAGTGGGTCTGGTTTTATAAGACAGAAACTACTTCAATATTCAAGTAACCACTTTAGGGAAAGGAAAAGCCAGATAACACCAGCTTTCCTTATTTCAGAGTTCAGTAGCTGATACCTTATCAACCCAGCAGCTGTTTTGTTATTAAAAACCTGTTCCCATTCCAGAAGCTCAGAGACATCCCAGACCCTTAGGAAGTCCCTGAGCCAACTCACAGACTAAGAACAGAAGTCCCTACAAGGGACTAACAGACGTCTCATTGTATCCCTTCTATCATAACAATAAAACCATGTTTCCAAAGAGCAAACTCAAATATAAATGTAAACGTTATTGGCTGTTCACATTTTTACTATTTCAAACTTGTCTCTCCGAAGGATCTGTTTGTTCAAGGGGAGGTATTTGTCTTCCAAACAGTATACTCACTTCTAAAATCTTCTCAAACAGTTCCAGGGGGCAAAGACCAAATGTGGTGGCCTGTTCCCTGGACTCTGTACTTCCACTGTCCATGCCAGGATTCCTAGACAATGGCCTCCTTGGCAAATAGTAACTAAATTTCCCCTAACCATAAATATTACCAACACCTAAGGCAAGATTTTAGGCCAGCCCAACTCTCACTACAACATAGGAAGGGTTTGTTTTACCTTCTCTGAGGTGTAGGGGCAAGGTAGGCAAAACACCCTAACTAAAGCAGGCCGGGCAGATTCAAAGAAGAAGATCCAGGGAATCACTTCCCACACTATCAAGAAAATAGCCTCTACTTCATTAAAGTGAAGCCCACTGAGAGCAGGTGAGGGAGGAGATTCTGAAAATGAGACTGGAGAGGTAGAGACAACTGCAACAGTGAAATAAATAAGAACAATGCCACAGGAGGGATTGTGCAGGTTTAGAAAGCACTCATGTTAAAAACTTTTCCTAAAAATCATAAAGTCTATGGTTTCTCATTCAACACAAACATAACAATCCTTTGCTCAGGAAAACAAAAATTGAATTATAGGGGGAAAAACATTGAATTTAGTCAAAGGATCTGGATTCAAATCCTGCTCTGCTGCTTACTAGTTGTATTACAGTAGACTCTAGAGCAGGGGTGGGGAACTTAAGTCACATGTGGCCTCAAGGCCACAGGTTCCCTACCCCTGTTCTAGAATATCTATTTTACCTTTCTGAGACCATTTCCTTATCTGTAAATGAGAGGGTTAAATTAGAAGATGTCTAAATTCCTTTCTCACTCTAAATCTTATCATTTATTTATATATCTATGTTATAGTTATATTTTGTGTATTTTATATATTATATTACATATATTTATACTTTATATGGTGCTTTATAAATTTTCAAAATCTATGTTTCTCACTGCTATCTGATAGAATTCCTCTCTTTAAGCTATAGCTCAAGCACCAACTTTTATGTGAAGGCTCTCCTGATTCCTATAAATGTCAGTGCCTGCCCTTCTTCCCTCCCCAAATATCTTTTATTTAACTTATTTGTGTTTATTTGTATTTATTCTCTTTATATTTATTCTGTATTTATTGACACGTATGCTTGTTGTCTTTCCCATTAGAATATAAATTCTTTGTGAATAAGGATTATTTCATTCACTTCATGTGTAGACTTATCATGGTTCTGGGTACACAGTAAGTGCTTAATAAATACCTGTTGATTTATTGATTGATTAAATGCAGGTGTAACTACTTGTGGTCACCTTACCAACATAATTTTGCAACAAGTGTTACTATATTGCCTAGAACTATTCTGATCTATCATCTCATTTTATTTTCACAAGAATTTTTCCACAGAGATAGGGCAGGTATCAACCTCCCCATTTCACAGATGTGGAAACTGATATTCTGAAGGGTAAAGTGATGTGTCTAAAGCCCAACTATCAATCTGTAGAAAGGTCTGAATTAGAACTCAAGCTTTTCAGATTCCCAGTCCATGATTTTCCTCATTAATAAGGAACATAAAACCTAGCAGCCCATATGAATCTCTGAGATGTTATCTAAGTAATTAAATGAGTCAATTAAACTTATTTTCCCCCTCTATTTGCCCAGCATAAAGTCTGGCTCCCTTTGGAGTCATACTTCTTTCTAAAGCTACTGAAACCAAACACTGTTCATCTCTTATATGGAACCTTGGTGATTCGCCCACTCATCCTAAGGCTCATGAAGTCCTTACAAATGATTCAGTGACCCTACTCTCTCCTTTTCATTTTATTTTGGTTAAGCTTTCCTAGAAACCTATCATCATAGAGACATTTTAAGGACAGATGATTGCCAAGTGCTTTTGTCCTGATAACCAGTGTTTAATATTTTGGGGGATACAAGATTAAATGGAGCTATTTTCTCCATTCCTTTGCATCCTATGTGATTCTTACCTGTTTTCTCATTAAGTCCAACAAAATAGAACCACTCAATGTACTTGGAGCCCTTTGTTGTTGTTGTTGTTGTTAGCTTAATTCAACTTGACAAATAGTAAGTACCAACTAAGTGAAAAAGAACTCTTCTAGATTCTGGGTTTATAAGGATGAAAACTTACATAGTCGCTGACCAAAAAAGAGTTCAGAATCTAATAGTAACCTCAGGCATTCTACTAAGGCTGTCCATTTGAGTTGTCTTTTATTCTTGCTATATGACTGATTTTCCTTCTTTTCCAGTCATATGTGTTCTTCATTCTTCAACATTACATGTATCTCTGATCTCATCTCTAACTACGGGAGATCAATCAATTAAATCAAACTACCCCACTCCACTTCAAGTAAATGATAAAAGTCTACACCCTTGCACCTTAACTAGTTGAGCATGGGCCTTAAATGAACAAAATCAATCAAAGGCCTTCCAATTAAGCATGAAATGTCTCTGATGGCCACTGTTAAATTGGAAGTGATGTTGCTCAAGAAAAGGGTTTGTGTTGGCTGAGGAAACTTGGTCATGCCTTCAATGGCCCTCTATAAAACACTGAACCATTTTGGGTGGCTAGAGATTTGAAATGAAGACATCTTAGTCTGGCTAATCATCTTGAGAAGCAGTTGCAAGGGGAGGGGAGGGAAGGAGAGGAAAATATTTACACTTGGGTTTCAGCCTTGGCCAGAGGGAGACTTTGTGAGTTTAGAAGGGTCTGAGGATTTTGGATTTCTCTTCTCATCAGCATTCTAACACTGTCTCCCCAGGGCAGAAGCTGCTGGCAGTAGTGTCCACATCAGAAACCAAGGGCAGACTGGACAGATTCACAGCTCTACGAAGGATCTAGCAAAAAATCTACATCATGCTCCTTGAGTACCTCACAAAGGGAAGAAAAGGACTTCCAGAAACCAGGAGCTGTGAATGATCCCTTGGCCACAAGTGTTCTTTAGGCTTAATCTCACTTTTCTGCTAGATAATACACATGCTGATGATAAAGTGTGTCACAGTTTGGGGGTGGGGATGATTGTACCAAGTCTTCTTACTATACCACTTCATTAAAAACCCTGACAAAGTGATAATTGATGAGCTATATCATTGGAAAATACAATTCCAACCCCTCGGGGCTAACTCTAGAGCCCTAAAGGGATATGGTGGGATATTCTGGGAGTCCAGTTCATTTGTGTGACTAGAATTTGGGATAGTAGCCTCAGACCATGTGCTACACATCAGAGACTACTTCCTCTATTGATACAGATTGCGACTCCCTATAAAATTTAGCAGGTGGTCTTTGTGATTTTCTACAGCCAAAAATTTCATCGCACTTTGGCCAATCTGGTGATGATCTAGCTAAGTTTAGCTACATGTGTCCTCATCTAAAAATATGCAGGTCTGTCCCCAGCCCATATTCAAAGCCATAACAGCCTGGTAGACCTAGCACAAATCAACTTAACAGACACGGATACCCTAGCTTTGGAGAATATGGGGTCATTTCTATAACATAATGTGACACTGTGAAAGAAGAGGAAGAAGACATTAGTGGAGGGCATGTCCTCCCCAAAAACATTTAGCTAAATAGAACTACTATACTTAAAGGGAGGGGAATGGCTTGAATTATTATTTTATGTAGCGAATGAAGGAATGGTGTGGGTTGTATAGTGCTCCAATTGGAAAAGAAATGGGTTCACTAAATCTCATGTTTGATATGGGATAGTAAAAGGAAGCAAAATGGTTATCTTAAGAAAATCTGAGGGAAAGGAATGACGAAGGCTGGAAACGAGTGGGGAGACACATTCTTATAGGAAAAGTGGGCTTGTGCAAATTTTATTGCCAGAATGAAAGCAGTTATAGACTGTATGAATTGAACCAGAAACATAATACTGTTGTTTCCTTCTCTGACAAGAATTCAAACCATATGAAAAAAAATCATCATGTTTCTTGTAGCACACTGAAACTACTTTGTTTTTAATCTCTTCTTTCTATTTTTCCCTTCTGGTCTCATATCAAGTTCTGAAGTCAATCGTTTTCTTTTAAAGAGATTCTTTGAGGAGACTCCCTGAATGACTTTCCCTTGATTTATACCAAACTCGGGAGATAGAAGTTCACTGATTTTTTTCCCACAGTCATCATAAACTAAACACTATATACAACTTCAGTACTAAAAATGCTACTTTCTTTTTGAATGTGACAGCTCCTTCCTTGTAATCCAGCCCTGCTGAAAAAAAAATTATATTAAAATTAAATTAAATTAAAAACTTGTGGCACACCAAAGCTGCTTTGTTTTCTAATCACTTCTTTCTATTTTTCCCTTCTGGTCTCATATCAAGTTGCAGTCAACTATATTCTTTTAAAAAGATTCTTCGAGGAGACTCTCTGAATGACGTTCCTTTGATTTATGGCAAACTCAGGAGATGAGAGTACATTGATTTTTCCCACAGTCATCATAAACTAAACACCGTACACAACTTCAATACTAAAAATGCTAATTTCTCTTTATATATGACAGCTTCTTCCTTGCAGCCCAGCCCTGCTGAAACATAAAATAAAATAAAATCAACTTAAATGGAAGCACATCTCAGATGAACAGCTCGCTTTGCAGAGGTATTTAAGAGGAATTGGCTTGGTTATAATTTATGCCAATTGAGAAAGGCCCCATCCACCAAAGCAGAAGACACTGCTGATTAAGTTTAAGTAGGCTGAAGTTATGTTTATGCTTAAAAAGCAAACATTCAATATGTCCTGACACAGTCAAGTGCATAATAAGCCTCTGCATCCTAGGAAAGCATCTATTAAAAAAAACTTCCAGGAGAATGTCTCTCACA